>CALNXK010000502.1:25000-97500 GCA_942486035.1 Porites lobata | reverse complement strand
GCTGTGCGTACATCAAGTTATGGATGCACTTGATCTTGTTATGAGAAGTGAAAAAAAAACTTTTCTTTCCGTTAAAAGTTCCGTTCTAATGCGCTTTGTTAACCTCCAAAGAGTATTTTTATGTCGAAGTTTCTGGGCTGATTTTTTTTTTCAATAATGAAACACTTTCTTCTGCTGATATAAAACTTTATCTGTATAAAACGTACCTTTCCCTATTCATTAAAAACCTTATTAGACACTTTCTTTACTCACCGATGGTCAAAAACGAGGAACGTAAAGAAGGAGTGGGTCATAAATAAAGTACTATGACAAAGTTACATATGCCCTTAACTGAGCCCGTAAGTTACTATACGTAAAACAAAAATTTACGAGAGTGCTAAGTGCGTACCATGCAACAACAGTTAGTGCATCCATCACGGATTCGTAAGTGACCTAGTTAAATGAGCACTTAAGTGAGGTTTTATGCAACCGGGCCCAGATCTCTAAGGCTGATTTGCTAAAGGTAGGGAGGAATCTGACGTAGGATTTCGAATTCATTTACATTTTCGTAGTCTGCTACACAGCCGTTTTTAGTGTCGTCACGCAACGCTCCTCCCCACTGCGTGACGACAGTAAAAACGGCTGTGTAGCAGACTACATTTTTCGTAAAAAGGCTGTTTTATATATACCTATGCCGATATCTCCAATGTGTTTATACCTACAGGAAAATAAATAAAGATTTCTTAAAGTTTCACAATTCTTTATTAAGGATACCAAACATCATAGAAATTTAAAATTTAAAATTTTAAATCGGTTCGATCCATCCTGCGAAAACGTTATTCAGTCAAAAACATAACAAACGCGCATATAGTAGGTTCGGGCCACGTTAAGGTCAAGTCGCCGATTATTCAGGTTATGGTTATCAAGGAGTAAATCGCAGAGAACTCAATAGATTTACTGCAAGTAATCATAAAATTGTGGATATGCCAATGCCCAATTTATAGTACGTTCATTACGTTAGGATGAAGTATCAGTATTTACTCGCAGTACATTAGTTACGATGATGATTAGTTTTGATTTTTAAAAAAAGTAAAGCGTCAAAGGACCAAAACTATCCGTTACAGTTTAATTTTAGGTTTATTCAACAGAACAAAGTGATAGAGGTCAAGAAATCCCCCTCCCCTGTAGCAATTTTTATCTTGGAAGTATTAAATAATAATGATAATAATAATAATAATAATAACTTTATTAACTCCTCAAAAAGGCTTTTCAGCGTAATTTACAATGTCAAATATCTAAAACTTAGTTTTCCAAAAATACCCTTAAAAAATGCTGTTTTATTTTTACTTTAAATACACCTAAACTAGTGATAGACTGAAACTCGTCATTCCACAGCTTTTAGCCTCTGAAGGTAAACGCGCGCTGACCTGCAGCCGTCCTACAGAGTTGTATATGTAGTCGGTCCCTATTCCTAGTGTTGCAGTTGTGCACTTCCGGTCTGGTTTTAAACTTCTGACAAAGAATGGATGAGTGGGGCAAAAAGGAATAAATGAATGAATGAGTGAATGAATGGTACGAGGTTTCTTTAATCGTAGGTTAATGTACACCAGGTCGTGATTGTTGATAGAGCTATATACAGCACTTTTGCCTCCTGAACTTGTTTTGCATCTGACACCGAACTAATGGACTCTATTACTCGACTTGGGGTCGTAACAAGCTGTAATAAATTGAAAGAATGGTAGAAGCTAACGAGGTCTTTCAGGCTAGACCATCGCTTTGCAAGATATTAGAGTTAACGTCTCCAAGTATGTAGATAGGAAGGTTAAGCTGTGAAATAGTTAAAACTATCAGCCAAGAACGAGTCAAAACATGATAGATGTGTATCAGCCACTGCGTTTGACTGACATTTTGAGGATGCATTATCATCTCGACAACAATTCCTCCAAAATAATTATACTACCATTGAGAAATTTGCCTGTCATTTTTTTTTTCAACTCGACAACATTTTGCGGGTATTTCGCCTCTGAACCAATGAGTTTGCCAAAAATTGTGCACGAGGGTTTTTCCGCGCATGTATCGAATTGAACGTTTTTCGCCTGTGGTGGGCGCCATAAAGTCACGTTCTACCATCTGAAAGCAACTAGCTTCTGACACCTTTTTCACACGACGTTGCGTCCGCCATGTCGGTGTCGTAAAACTAATATTCTGAAATTTGAACTCTTCATACGTAAACGCTTTCTTTTCTGTCAGTAAATATGCTTAACTGCAGGCCACGCGAGTAAAAACGTTCTATTTATTACCCCTTACAGATTGTGGGTTCGCCGCGTTCTGAGCGGAGAAGGTCTTTCAGCGCTCGCTACAGTGTAGCTGATTCTGGTTCAGGATCAATGTCAGAGATGGAGGAAGAAAGCAAGGTGAGGCAACAATGTTTTGGCAAGGTTGCAGAAATTATACTCTTAGCACAAAATAAAATGATAAGTGATTGTCATATTCCATTTAGATTGTCGTATTGTAATTGCATGAAATCGCTACTGTCGCTGCTTCAAGCCGAGTAATTTTTCTGCCAAAGAGTTGCAGTCCATATATTGAATTACGGAAGGATTTTCGCCAAGCCGTCCGGTTGAATTATGAAATCACGGGATAGTGGAACTCTCAAAAAAGGAAATGGAAAGAAGCCTGCCAACCATTTTTCTATATACATAGGTTTTACGATGCATTTTCGCTTTTTAATTAATGATAACGTTAATAATAAAATGTGGTTAGTTTTAAATTATTAAAGCACCTATTAGCGAAGTGGGCCCCCTCCTAAAAAGATTCTTTTGAATGGCTGAACGCTAAATGCACTGTACCACGCTAAGATGCACACAAGTCCCAGAGCATGACCGATCTTGGTACAGGCGCATCTCGCACACACCGCTGGCCAGGAGGGTGAAACAAGCGCTCCTTGTTGTTAACTCCGTTAAACTCCTTTGTATTTAACTGCATGTTATAAAGTGCCGCTCATTCATTTACTTACCTTCAATATTATGTCTAATCGGTGACGTGTTATTCAGTAACCGAATAATGGTGATTTGTAGCCACCTGATAGTTTTTGAAAAACAAAAAACCGTGTTAATTTCTTGCCATGGTATATGTTGAATGCTATGTTATGTCTGTAAATGTATTAACGTCCCACAGCCAAAGCGTTAATCAAGTACGTAAAATCAAAATTAGTTGTGTTGGTTTATTTCATTTTCAAAAAACAGCTGATATGTCAGTGGTGGGAGCGTAGGTTTCTTTGTGGCTTTGTGGCTTTGTCTGTTCGGATGTGTGTCGCAGAGGCCAATAAGATTGAAGTTACTATGAGTTGATGCTTAGGAACCAATGAGATTTTGGTATCCAAACAAGAGAAACATTGCTAAAGGTCAATCATTTTTTTCGTCTTTTATTACGAATGCAGATGTTTAGAAGAATGACATTTAAGTACCCTCATGATTCAAACGCAATGTACGGTGATGCAGCTGTTAAAGGGTTCATTTTCTAGTGTGGGTGCTGCTTCAAGACATTTCTGCTATCGCGAACGGTACAATGCACGTATTTCCTAATGTTCCTCCTGCTTCAAGGTTGAATAGAAAAGATCATTTATAACGTAGCGGGCGTGCTTGCCCCATATAAGTCCTATTGAGCCGCTATTTTACACACGCCCGTGCGTAGATAAAGATTTTTTCCATGATGACGTGTTCAGCTGTGTTTTTCGTCTCTTTATCCTAAGTACTAAGTACCCAAAAGTCGACGGCAATGATGAAACACTTTCTAGCGTTTTTGGAATTTAGCTTCTAGCCACTCAAACCAACAGCAAAAGCGGTGGAGATGTGTCGCAAATAATTAGAGCCTAAATCGTTGAAAAGTCTGCCGTAAAGACTGACATTCCGCTGGAAAAAGACCACAAGTTGGTTTGTGTCGGGAAATATCCAATTTGTGTAAAGTGTCCTCCGTTTTTAACGTTTGTTTTTGCTTTAAAAAACATATTAATTATGAAATAAGCTTAATAGCGAAAAATTATGCACTTTTGTTATCGCCGAACAATCCGACTGAAGCAGGAAAATTACTCTTGCAATAGTAAGATTTATACTACTACATGAGAAATTTCTGCAATTTGATTGGCTTAGAGTAGTGGTATTTCATCTTAATTTGAAATTCCTACATGTGAAAATTACAAACCTTTTGGGTAGTAGTATAAACAATTAATAGCATGATTTGTACGTGATATTTGGCATAAATACCACATGTGATATTTCAAAATTGTCTCAAATTTCACTCGCCTAACGGCTCGTGAAATTACGTGTAACAATTTCGAATTATCACTCGTGCTATTTATGCCAAATATCACTACAAATCATGCTATTACCTATACAAATTACACCGCAAGAAGACATAAATTTATTACTCACAGAAACAAGTGCTGCCAGGTCTTCTCAAGAAGCCGTAATGACCAGCCATTGTTCGTAAATGAATATAAAGTAAGATGACAGTCGTCGCTAAAAAAACCCTAAGTTTTCTGGATTTAGCCAAGCAAAACATAAACACGTTTTCAGCGAATTCAAACCATGCTCCACGACTTCTTACGAATATGTGAGTATTTTAACTTTAGGTGGACTTTAAGACTCTTTTACTTTTGTTTCTGCTTAGTTTCCATTGATCCTTCACGAGTAAATAAGCAAATTTTCTTCCTCAGATTTGCAAAAAGAATTTTCTGTCAAACTAGACCATTGTGGCGTGTTTGTAACCAGCCAATAGAAGCGTTATATAGTAAAGATGCGTAACTTAAGTAGAGACAATAGAGGATGTTAGCATCAACAACGAGTACGAGTACGAGAACGACTTCAAGCCGTACTCGTACTCGAAGTCGTTTTCTCAGCTTTCTATGTTAGCGATGACACCGAGTTCGAGTTTACAGAAAATAAGATTATTGGATTCTGCATGACTGGGCGCCAAATTTGAGTCGAGGTAGCGCTTCCACAACAATTTCGAAAACAACAGATGACTCTAAAAAACGTTCATCGATCGACGGTCCATCCTCCAGTTTTCAAAGGAAAATCGATTTTTCGAGGTAACTCAAAGGATGGTTAGTCGCGGTCTTAAAACACGCTAAAACCCATCAAATTCAACACAAAAACCACACTGGATAAAGAAGTAAGTATTCTTTAATGATATCTTCGACTGTTGGGATATTTTCGACCAAATAATGGCAATTTTTTGGGGTTATTTTGTCAGCCTGTGAGGCCCGTGTGTAAGAAATATCGCGTTCGGTTGCTTTTCCTCGACTTCAAAAGCGGTATTTTACATAAAACCTAATATAGGGAATGTTCAAGATGATAAAGAGAGGCTAGAAACGAAAAGAAACTGCATTAAACGATCGGAATTTACCTTTGAAAACCAGCTCTTCCCAGTCGTTCCACCCACTCCGAGTTTTTGGTGAGAACTCGTCGTAGTGCAACTTGACAGGACGACTTGAAAACGTGGAGATGCGCAGAACGGATGCGCAGTACGCAAAATCGCTGATCTCGTTCTAGAACTCGTACTCGTTGTCGATGCTAACATCCTCTAATAGCGTTAGGTGAGTTACGGAATAAAATTGGAAGAAGCTGGTTGACAAAATAATAAGATATTCTTTTATTCAGGGGGATAACATGGTATGAGTAGAAATATATTTCGACAGTTTCAGAATTTTCTTGCAAGGAAATAAATGTTAGTGTATCAAACTTAAGGTTGCATTTAGTGAAGGCTCTTTTCGTCCTAGTAAAAGGTTTCATTAAGTAAAATCGCACGTGACAACCTCGTGAATAATGATAATGCAACCATTTAGAATAATTCGACGAGCTTCGTTATCTTAAGAAACCATGATGAAACCTTAAAACCTTCGAGTCTTTCCCCAAAGCAACGTTTGGTGAGTTGATATTCATAGTACTTTAACAATTTGTTTATTTTGCACCACAATCTATAGTATGAAAATCGACTCAGCTGTGCGCAGTGGTTTGCGTTTCCATAAATGAACAGCAATACCGAACTTCGCACAAGGACCAAAAAGTTTTAAACGTCGAGGGTCGCATAAGTAAAAACGCTCTATTCATTACACCCTACAGATCGTGCGTTCTCCGCGTCCTGAGCGAAGAAGGTCTTCCCTCTCTCGTTACACTTCAGCTATAGTCGCAAAAAGAGCTAGGAAGGAAAAAATCGAGGTATGTCAAACGCTTTTGTGAAGGTAATCTAAGTTACTTTTTAAATGTTAGTGTTGACAAATGTATATTCCTTTTTTTTTAATGTGTATTTTTTATTTTTTATTTAATGTGTATTTTATTATTTTAAGCGCAGATGAGAATAGTAACAACTACGGGTATACATACGTGAACTTGTAACTTAAGTGAGTTGCATCAAACATTCACTTCAGTGGTCCACTTGGGGAATTCACTTACGATTTTCGTAAGTGTTCACTTAAGCCTCCTTTATGCGAAAGAAATTGCGGGTGTTGCATAAAACTTTATTTACGGGAAATATAACACGTAAAATTACGGGATCTATGAAGGTTCCATATCCTAACTTTTTTTACTAAACTTAAAGAGATCTTGTTATGAGAAGTGAAAAAAACAAAACTTTTCTTTCCGTAGTTCTGTTCTAATGCGCTTTGTTAACCTCGAAAGAGTATTTTTATGTCGAAGTTTCTTGGCTGAATTTTTGTTTTAATAATGAAACACTTTCCTCTGCTGATATAAAACTTTATCTGTGTAAAAACTACCTTTCCCTATTCATTAAAAAGGGGCTTAAAAGTGTTCGAAACGACTAGACACTTTCTTTACTCACCGATGATCAAAAGCGAGGAACTTAAAAAAGGAGTGGGTCATAAATAGAGTACTTCTATGACAAAGTTACGTATGCCCTTAACTGAGCCCGTAACTTACCACGTAAAGCAAAAATTTACGAGAGTTCTAAGTGCGTACCATGCAACACCAGTAAGTGCACCAGTCATGAGTACTTAAGTGACGTTTTATGCAACTGGGCCCAGATCTCTAAGGCTGATTTGCTAAAGGTAGGGAAGAATCTGACGTAGGATTTCGAATTCATTTACATTTTTCGTAAAAAGGCTATTTTGAATATACCTACGCCGATATCTCAAATGTGTTTATACTTACAAGAAAATAAATAAAGATTTCTTAAAGTTTCACTATTTTTTATTAAGAATACCAAAAATCATAGAAATCGGTTCGATTCTTCCTGCGAAAACGTCATTCAGTCAAAAACATAACCAACGCGCATATAGTAGGTTCGGGCCACGTTAAGGTCAAGTCGCCGATTATTCAGGTTATGGTTATCAAGGAGTAAATCGCAGAGAACTCAATAGATTTACTGCAAGTAATCATAAAATTGTGGGTATGCCAATGCCCAATTTATAGTACGTTCATTACGTTAGGATGAAGTATCAGTATTTACTCGCAGTACATTAGTTACGATTACGATTAGTTTTGATTTTAAAAAACGTGAAAGCGTCAAAGGACCAAAACTATTCGTTACAATTTAATTTTAGGTTTATTCAACAGAACAAAGTGATAGAGGTCAAGAAATGCCCCTCCCCTGTAACAATTTTTATCTTGGAAGTATTAAATCACAACTGGCTGCACTCCGAGGCTTGCTAATGGGGAATAAAACAAAAGAAATCATCTTGAAGCTCAGTTAGTAATGAAGAATACATTTTCTTTTTTGTTTTATTCCCACAAGCCTCGTAGCTAAGTGTGAATTTTAATTTATCGAAGTTGGTCTGTTTTGTTGTTCTTCTGACGCATCCATGAAAATTTCTCCTGAGGCAAACTCACCTTGGGGAAACCGGTCACACACAAAAAGCTGCTTCCCCATGGGCAATAGCCAATTTCCCTTTGGTAAAATGGCTAGTGTAACCACACCTGTTGTTTTCGTATTTTTTGGCCTCTGTCGCCTCTGTGTCATTTCTTTTCCCGTTAATTTTTCGTCGATGGACTGAAGAAAGTTTCGTTATTTTCGCAATTTTCGTTGGTTTTGTAATTTTCGCTGTCTTGTCGAGGGCCTTCCATTACCTCATTTTCATTTCTCTGTTACATTTCGTCGATGGACCGGCAAAATTTTGTAATTTTTGTTATTTTCGCTGTTTTCGTAACAACTGTGCAAAATTTTGGGGTTTCTCTAAATTTTGTGGCTAAGTTCCACCGCGGATTTATCTCCGCTACTTTGGACAAGAGGGTAGGCCCTTATTCGGGGAAGAGCACTTATTGATCGCTATTTGGTAGTCTTCGTTGTATTTGTTATAATCTTCAAGTGACCCATCTTTCGTTAGTAAATTGTTCTAAGGTGTATAAGTACATAGCGAGCATTCAGGAGTCTATTGTGTAGTTGTGAACAAGAAACGCGGTTCAGAAATATTTTCTTTTTTAATCATCCTAGTACAAGAAGCAAGCCCTGATTCAAAGGCAGAGAGCTGAGAAGGCAAAGGTAAGTTCAGTGGGATATATGGTGCAGTGTGAACTTGTGTATTTTTACAAAGCAATAGAAAATAAGAAAAACGTCACTCTAGGGCTGGCCTGGAAATGCCATATTGTTAACGACTTGCACATAGATTAAACTCAGCAGACGCCTGTTAAGTATGAGTTGCAAAATCGTAAGGTCATTTCTCTGATATATAACCTGCACTGAGATTTTTGTTGTTGGTAGCTTACGTATCTAAAAGGAATTAAACACGTGGAGCCCCCCTTGCTCGTTTAGGAGAAGCGGCACATTGCGTATAGCTAGTGCATATTTCCCTTACAATAACGATATGATTATACTTACGAGTACAAGTTTTAACACTTTTCCGACGGCTGCTTCTTTCTTGGCACGAGGAAATGTTTCATATTTCTTCTCTTTTTTTATTTGCACCCATTTATCACACGTGAAACGCGAAGGAATAGTAAAAAATAATTTTCATTGTACACTTGGAGAGCCAACTTACCATGGAACGCCCCGGAGGACGTATTTTCAGTTCTCAATTATTATCGAAAGTATTCATAGAGGTACAGATAGTAAAGTTGTAGAGAAGGAGAGAAACAACACCTTTTGCTGTTTATTGGCAGAAAATATCCATTCATTCGTGGGAGTAGCTGGTCCAATAGTGTAAGGTATAATTAAGATTGCTCTCTGACTAATGGATTTAAAAAAATACAGGCGTCGAGAGGCCTTCTACACGAGGCTGCTATCAAGGGACAGTTCGAAACAATCAAATTACTTCTTGAAAGTGGTGAAGATGTGGATAAAGAAGATCAGGTTTGTGTCTTGTACAGTTTAATATGTTAATTTAATTTTAAGCCCGCTTCTCACGAGAAATCCTCGGATAAATGACCTTCGAGCCTTATGAAAGACGTTAACGCATTGTGCGTATGCGTTATTATAACACGTGTTATGTTGGAATGCCGTTGCCCGGATATGAGACTCGAACAAGACTCGTCTGCGTCCTATTTTAAAGATGCCGTCCTAATTCAGAAGCGTCTTTTGTAGGACGTGTTTTATTGTTCTTAGTATACGTCAGCGGTCGTGTTCATAGCGCGAAGACGTGTCTTTTTCGGGCTCTTCCAATTTGAAGCTTTCATTCATCATCATCATGTCCCAGTTACTGGAGGCTTTAATTCTCACCATGACTCTGTTAAACCCCTTTGCCACTCGCCTCTTCTTGACCGCCTGAAGCGTCATCTTGAATTGGCCTCTTCTAGAAGTGCAGGTTATCTGTCCTTCAAGTTAATTTTTTACCCGAACTCTGATTCTACCTCTCAACTGACGAGATTAACTACTAGTAGCGACAGTAGCTTGAATCCTGGCCCAGAAAGATGCTCTGTTTGTGGGAATTCCGTCGCTCGAAACCATCGTTCCCCATCCTGCGACTCCTGCGAACTTTAGTGCCACATCAAGTGCGGCCTACTCACACCAAGGGAGTTTAAAAGGTTTTAATCACTCGAAAACCTCAACTGAATTTTCCCCGTTTGTCTTGGCTTGTCTTCCTCTGTGCCTATTGGCCATAATTCTAATTGGTTTATTTTTAACTTGAGTGCACACTCATCGACATGTCAGAAGATTCAAAACGTCCTCGACCTTGTCCTTAAATCGACACCTGTTTTAGTCAGCTACGTCAGCTGTTGGCCAAGTTGCTGTAATTATTAATGGACAGTGACCTGCAACAGTGCAATTGGGCTCAATTTTAGTGTTTTAGAATGACACATAACTCCGCATCCCCGCGTGATCAACAATGTGCTCTATAGAGGAGTACAAAGGATTGCCCACAACCACTCACCCTGTCCTGAATTGATAATTACTCAGTCAAGTAAAAAACTCATATTAAATAATTGATTAACAACACTTCTCGGGTAAGGACATAAGAATTCTATTTGTTAACAAATATTTCTTATATAACTACGTTTTTTGTCCTCTTTTCTGTAGTTTTCTTTGACGCCTCTTCATCTTGCCTGTTGGTATGGACAGGAATCAGTCGTCAAACTGTTTTTAGAACACGGTGCGAACGTCAACGCTAAGGACAGGGTGAGTCAGTGAACTTTCTTCAGTTGAACAATATAGTGCAATGAAGGGGTGGGGCAATGGAGGTTGTTGTTTGTCCAGCTTTACTGATTGACACAGGAATCTCTTTATGTTGGCCAATTATTAAATTTACCCTAGCAAAAGTATTGATACAACCGCCTATTTTACTATGGTACATAGCACATTTGTGTTATTCCAATGGCAATTTGTTGGTTAAGTTTTTTTTGTGCTAACACACATGTTTTTATTTGTTGTTCACCAAGAAAAAATGGGTGGTAGAAATCTTTGATTTAAAAACAGTATCGGAGAAGAATAAAATTAAACCGTAAGCTTGAGAAAAAAACTTTCGAATTTTTTCCATTATTTTTTTGTTTTTGATACATTCACATATTACAAATATATTACTTATTACGAACTTTTCAGTGTCCAGTTTCCCTTTAATCAGTTTCTTCGTGTTCGGGATCAGACCCAAAATTATTGTCCTAAACAGCAACAAAAACAACAACTTGCATAATTAGTGTGGCTGAAAAGGGGAAAGTTGGTCGCAAAGTGCTCAACTGAATCTTAAAAGGTCGGCCCCATTTACTCCTGGATTTTTGTGAGCTAAAAAGAACTGACCACCAGGGTGGTACACATACCGGTATGGAGGAGGGAGTTTGGCCTATTCCAAGCCGACTGTGACCGTTCCGGGGTAAATATGGAAGGTGCACAGACCGCAATAGGGGATGGAGTTGGGCCTCCCCTTAGCGTCGGCTGTGACCAATCGTGTGCCTCTCGAGGGCCCCCACTATTAAACCTAAATGTATATTCCAGGGGTACAAAATGTCGAGTCTATGGGGCAAAAGTGTGATGAGAGGAGCACTTTATCCCAATTTCCACCTTTTTTGAAAAACACAACTGTCTTCAGAGTAGAAGTACAAGATAGAGACAACCAAATTGACTAATTAAATGTCATATCAGTGCATCAGGTTGAAACTCTAAACCGAAAGGGACATCCACGTGTTGACGCAGAAATTGATTACTATAGTGGGTGGGATGGAAGGGAAAAGAAAACAGAGTGACAAAGCATATCATGGGAGTGTAAACTAAGGAACATGGCAAAGTGCCATGTAATTGGTCAAATAAACAACGAATAGTTCATGGGGTTCAGTTCACGTGAGGTTGCACGTGAAAATAACTGGACAAAGGACAAAGCTCAACGAAGAGTTGTTAAATAACTAAAATTTATTTCCGGTGATCAGTAAATTATGATCTCTCAGAACACGTTTTGATTTGAACGTTTCATTGCACTAGAATTTGCTCTAATCCCAACTGCGAAATCGGCCTCTAACTCTTACCTATATCACCCTTTACGTTACGTTGTGTAGACAAAGCGGAGATATGCAGTTATGTAGAATTACCGTTGTTAAAATGTTTCTATGATAAATAGTCAAAAGTGGGTAACACAATTAACTCTGCTTCGATATAATGTTTTTAGTTTCAGCGTACTCCTCTGCAAAAAGCCGAACGTCAAAACCACCATTCCATAGTGCAGTTGCTTCTGAAGAATGATGCCAGGCCGTGTCTTCATCAACCAGTAAGTTATGGCAGATTGTGCCCGAAAAACTGTCTCACATTTCTGCGTCAACTTATGAGGTCATAGACTTGTAACGACAACAACCGCTACCACCACTTCATTTTGTGTAGAACACGTATATCTGCAATATGAATACAGGGCAACCCGTGCAAAAATCTACTTACATGTAGTATAAAATGGATTTCCTCTTTATCACTTTCTCTTATAAACTTGGTCATTTTTTAACAGGTCAGTCTAAAAAAACTCTCAAGGAAAGCTTTCACGCAATTGGATAAAAAGGCTGGATTTAATCTACTCCAGGCGGCTGTCTTAGAGGAAGAATATGACATTGTTTTAAAAGTTCAAGGACTTCCAAGTTATAAAAGTATCAAAAGACTTTATAATGAGTGTGCTAAGGACAACAGTAGACAGACTAAGCTGCAGTGGGCTACATGTAATGATGATGCGGAACAAGCTGTTGAGCTTGTATTAAATGACGGTGTAGATATTAATGCCCGAGCGTCAGATAATGATTACACAGTTTTGATGCAGGCGAGTCGTTCATCCTCAAGTCAGTTCATTGAGACCCTCATTGATCTTGGGGCCGACATAAATATCCAAAGAAAAAAGAGTAAAAAAACACCATTAAAATTAGCGGCTGATTGGAACAACTATATGGCAGTGTGCTTGCTAGTAAGGCACGGAGCTTATGTAGATGTTCAGGACAGTTTTGGATTCACACCACTACACATTTCAGTCAGAAGAGGTGGCGAAAATCTTATCAAATTACTACTTGCAAACAAAGTAGAAGTAAATATTCAAGCTAAAGATGGATGTACACCTTTGCACCGGTGTGCCGAAGAGGGTAACGAAAACCTCTGTAGATTGTTACTTGAACACAACGCGGATGTAAATATTCAAGATGCAGATGGATATACACCCTTGCACTTGTGTGCCAGAGAGGGTAACGAAAACCTCTGTAGATTGTTACTTGAACACAACGCGGATGTAAATATTCAAGATAATCGTGGATGTACACCCTTGCACCGGTGTGCTAGAGAGGGTAACGAAAACCTCTGTAGATTGTTACTTGAACACAACGCGGATGTAAATATTCAAGATAATCGTGGATGTACACCCTTGCACCGGTGTGCTAGAGAGGGTAACGAAAACCTCTGTAGATTGTTACTTGAACACAACGCGGATGTAAATATTCAAGATAATCGTGGATGTACACCTTTGCACCGGTGTGCCGAAGAGGGTAACGAAAACCTCTGTAGATTGTTACTTGAACACAACGCGGATGTAAATATTGAAGATAAATGGGGATGTACACCCTTGCACCGGTGTGCTCAAGAGGGTACAAAAGAAAACCTCTGTAGATTGTTACTTGAACACAACGCGGATGTAAATATTCAAGATAATCGTGGATGTACACCTTTGCACCGGTGTGCCGAAGAGGGTAACGAAAACATCTGTAGATTGTTACTTGAACACAATGCGGATGTAAATATTCAAGATGCAGATGGATATACACCTTTGCACTGGTGTGCCAGAAAGGGTAACGAAACCCTCTGTAGATTGTTGCTTGAACAAAACGCGGATGTAAATATTCAAGAAAAACACGGATTTACACCCTTGCACTGGTGTGCCCTTACGGGTTACAAAAACCTCTGTAGATTGTTACTCGAACACAACGCAGATGTAAATATTCAAGGTAAAGATGGCTCTACCCCGCTGCACCTGTCAGCTCGTAGAAAAAGAGATTGCAGTAAGATAATCGATCTCCTGGTGAAGTATGGGGTACAAAACATAAACATCCATGATGCAGAAGGTTTGACTCCTCTTCAAGTGGCCCAGAGACATGGTAACTCGCAAGCTGTGATGAAGCTTGTTGACCTTGAAGCTGATATTAGTGTGGTTACAGCTGATGAAAAGGATACCTGAAGACTGGAAATCTTCAAGAATGAAGGGGAGAGGAAAAAGCAACATCTTAAGTTTGAAATGGACTTTAGGCAAAAAACTAACGAAACAGAAAATGAACCTGGTGTCAGTTCTGTTCCAAGTACAGGAAATTAAGCTCACAGAGGCTCATCTCATATCAAAGAAAACACTGAGGCAATGTTCTTCGTATACAACAAAGAAAAAAGAGGACGAACCGGAAGCTCCACAACCGTTGACGGTGGCAAGAGGGAATCCCAAGTACAAGACGACTTCATCCTCAAGAACCAATAAATGTTTAATGTCTAATTTAGCCTTTTTGCTTTCAAAGAGAAAAAGGCCCAGTTTTTTCTAGCCTGAATTTCAGACGTAACTTCGAGTCGATTTACTCCCTCAGTAACGTCGTTGTTGGGAGGAGAATACGCTAAGCTGTTTCATCAGTTAAAGAGAAGACTGTGCTCTTATTAAGCTAACGTTAACCTAGTTTGTACAAAATTGATGACAAACATAGCGAGATTATCTATAATCCTCACTTCTATCCTTTGATACTTACAACATTCTCCCGCACACGCCCGCTACTCTTTTACCTACTTTTTCTATCAGTGGATGGGGAACTCATGTATTCCCAAAACCCGGAAAGCCACAAAGATTCATATTATGGCGCGCCGTTTGTTTCAAAATTAATTTTTTTAAATTGGTTATAAATTTTTAATATTTTTCTGTTCTGAATCATGTATATAAGCGCTGAAAATCAGAAAGAAGGACCCCTTGATCTTTCCATTTTTGCTTTTTCGTCGTCATTATTAAGAACACTCACTTAAAGGTTTACTATGAACTCCAATCAATCAGTTTTGCGGATCGGATTTACCGACCAGTTATCGATCAATTAAAATATTACTATATTGTGCTAATTTTCTACCAGATACGTAAAATCGATCATCTAGCATATCATCAATCGGTAATCTGTCGTCTAAAATCGATCATATATCCGTAATCAACCATGGAAAGCTGTCTCAAATTTCGATCAGTTTATTATCGATCAGTTGTCGGGTACTATACTATTGATCAGCATAAACTCGGCTTGCACAATCAGAATCTACCAGTTATGCGTATTTTCATTCAGTTGTGACTAAAATCGATCAGTTGTTGTATGAGCGATCAGTTGAGCATATTTTCACTCAGTTGTGTCTAAAATTGATCAGTTGGGCGTATTTTCATTGAGTTGTGACTAAAATCGATCAGTTGTTATATGATCGATCAGTAGTGCGTATTTTCATTGAGTTGTGACTAAAATCGATCAGTTGTTATATGAGCGATCGGTAGTGCGTATTTTCATTCAGTTGTGACTAAAATCGATCAATTGTTATATGATCGATCGGTTGTGCGTATTTTCATTCAGTTGTGACTAAAATCGATTAGTTGTTATATGATCGATCAGTTGTGCGTATTTATATAGCCGGGGTCGATTATTCAATGGGTTGAGATATTGCCATGAAAACTTTCTGCAATATTTTCACCCATTTACTCGATGCGTGATGGTTTTAAAAAAGTCAGCGTCATGTGTGATTGATGCCCCCCTTTTGCCACCCTGATCAATCGCATTCCGTTATTTCCACCCCGAATGAAAATAGGAAAAAAAACCGACACAGATACGAGCGGCATTTTCGATAAATATATAGCTGGGGCAGCAAGAGCGCATTACTTCTATCACGAATTCTTTTTTTAGAACCGAAAAACAAGAAACTTACTTCTCAGCTCTGCATATACACGTGGTCATAGACGTGACAATCTGGTCAGTTACCAGAGTGTGACAACTAAGACCTAAGACCCCCTTAAATCAAATCCGTCGAAATATGAAGTCAAATTGTAATCGAAATAGGTCTAATCTGTCAAAATATCTTCTGTTCGATTCTTTCCACCGAGTTTCAGGTCGAATTTAACAGTAAATATAGGGGACTTAGTTTTCGTAATTTCGAAAACAAAGACCCCTCTTAGTTTTCGCAGGAGCCGAGTAATCGGCTCCTGGTTCTCGTTATTACGAAAACTAAGACCCCCTTAAAAACCAATCCGTAATATATATATGAAGTCGAATTACGACCGTTCAAAGTCTATAAGCCGTAAAACAACCAAAAGCTATCATCCGCGTGCTGACGATCCGCTTCTTCTAAAAATTTGCAGACATGTCAGTACAGTACAGTACAACACAGATTTACAGTACAGTACAGCAGTACAGTACAGTACAGTATTTGCAGACATGTCAGTACAGACATGTCAGACATTTCAGTAGAGGCGAAACTGTGTTTCGTCTGAACACAGTTTTGCGGGCAGTCAGCGGTAACTCGCGTGAGGGCGCGAGTTTTAAAGTAGACAGACAAACATGGCGGCGAAAAAACCAATGGTACACAGAAGACGATTTCTCAAAATCTACTCATTAAAATTTTGTGATATTTGGCAGAATTTTGACTTTTATCGTATTTTAAATAATGAGAACTTTAAAATGGAAGCTGAACAGAAGAATTTTGTGATACATTCAATCATTTCAATACAATTATATTATTGATTATCTGAAAACCAGTCTGTTAAAATTTGGGTCAAATAAAATTCAAATGTTAATGGTTAATTATAGTAAGCTGTGCACAAGTTTATAGGAAAATCTAATGAGCGAACTTTATGTAAACTGAGCAAAAGTGAAATTTTAAGGCTGTATTCAATCGTTCATGTTGCCATGGAAACAACGAAAACGTCACATTTTACCTGTCGATCAAAATCTTTTATCAGTATATTTTTCACTTGCCAACTTTCAGCTTGTGAGCTGCAACCTTTCGCTTGCTATGATTTGACAAATGACATATACTCACAACCTGCTAAAACCGTGTTCAACCGCCTTAAAAAGTAAATTTGCGCTGCCTCAGAGCTTATTCCATCACGTTTAATTCGTCAAATGTTGGCAAATTTTTTTGGAGTTGAATTTTAAAGGACTGCATCAAAGTTGAGGAAAAGAAAAAGAAAGTTATTTAAGAATTTGTCCATGCTTAGCGTGCGTATATCGAGTTATGGATGCACGCGGTGCAGTGCATCCATAACTCGATATACGCACAGCTAAAAGCATGAGCAAATTCTTTTATAACATAGCTGACAAAAATGCTTGGTTTTTGATGAACTGCAAAATTCTCGTAACGCGCTACACAATAACAAATGGTTCTATTGGCTGATTACGAACACGCCACAATCGTCTAGTTTGAATGAAAATATTCTTTCTGTAAAACTGAGAAAGAAAATTTGCTTCTTTATTCGTTAACGTTCAATGGAAACTAAGCAGAAACAAAGGTAAAAGAGTCTTAAAGTTCACCTAAAGTTAAAATACTAACATGTTCGTAAGAAGTCGTGGAGTATGGTTTGGATTTGCTGAAAAGATGTTTACGTTTTGCTCGGCGAAATCCAGAAAACATGTTTTTAGCGAAGACGACTGTCATCCTTCTTTAAACTCATATTCATTTACGAGCATTGGCTGGTCATTACTGCTTCTTGAGAAGACCTGGCAGCAGTTGTTTTTGCGAGTCATAAATTTATGTCTTCTTGTGTAGTTTGTGTTGTTATTGCGAGAGAAATATTCCTGCTTAAGTCGGATTGTCCGGAGATAACAAAAGTGCATAACAAATTTAAAAACAACAATAAAAACGGAAATTTAACCTTTAAATGTTGTTGATGACCAGTTGGTGTCTGTTCTGTTCCCAGTGAATGTCTTTCGGGCAAAATTTGCTGCAGCTGGTCTTCCGACAAATTTGCGAAACGCGCAACACGCGAGTTTTTTTTTAATTCGGCTTCATTTTTGCTGCTTGTTGGATCAGGACCTAAAAGCAGGTCAATGCCGATAGAAAAATTGTACAGTTCTTCGCTGGTTTCTTCCATATTTCAAAGAGAAGGAAAACTGCACCGCAGCTTAAAATACGACAACTTTGCAGCCAGGTAAAAAAAAAATGCTTACGTCATCTTATTTACGCACGGGTCGACACGGGCGTGCGTAAATAAAGATTTTGTTCGTAACGGCTCAATAGGACTTCTATAGGGCAAGCACGCGCGCTATGTTATAATGTCCGTTTGTTCCCGCCCTCGACAAAACGAGAAATTAGGCAGTTTCACGTTGTAGTCGTGCAACGACGGCAGAGAAACGTACAAAAAAGCGTGATGCACGTGCAAAGTTGTTGTTTGCTTGTCTAAATCTATTGCTTTTTTGCCGTACTCGTTGCCGTCGCCGTCGTGGTTGGGTAAACTTCCTAATATCCACACCTAGCCACCTCCACTTCGGTGAATAATTGTTAAATATACACTTCGAGAGTTTGTCAGACACGCGTTCACAAATCTTTGATTGGAAACCTTGCCAGACACTCTTTCTCTCTCTTTGACTGGAATAAGGCTCAGCCCCAAACAAGAAAGATGAGTAAAGTGAACGGCTAGCTTATCACTAGCAGAACGATTGACGATTACAGAAATTCGCCGACAATCAAATTCTGTGCTGACTTATTCCCTCCTCACAGATGTCCTTCCGCTATAAAGTTTAAAATAAGACTAGAATGCGCCAGCGTGAAGTTATCAAACGTCCTTTTAATTTCTAAGCCGGGGGCTTACTTTCCGGCAAATAAAATGAACTGTAAATCTTCTCTGATGGTTTAGAATAAGCTATTCTCGAAACCGAGAATGTTTTTATCAAAGCTGTGTAAATCGAACTGAAACTGTGTTTGGAACCTTGCATTTCCTGTTTTTATCTCACCTATTGTATGGAATATGTGTCAATGAAATCTTCATAATGAATCGGTATATGTCAAACAGCTACACAACGACCAAGAATACTATTGACTGACAGCATACAGATCGGGCGTAGCCTGTGCCAGGCTCTCAGATACTATATAGTGTGGACGTATTAAAACGCACAAACCGAAAATAAGACGCGCGCTACTTGGGAACCGGGGGGCGGTCTCTTCCCAGCCCCCGGCGCGTTTTTCGCATTTCTTTTTACTGAACGACTTTTAACCACTATCTTGGAGCCTTATTAAAAACAGGCTAGAACAGGGACAACTGTGGTGTCAGCTATTACCAGTTTTTATTCATATTGGTGGAGTTTGAAAAGGTACTAAACAGCCCCGACTAAAAAATGGTACCCATTTTTCTTGTTACGAAAGTCTCTTGTTTAGGTTCGATTTATTACGACCAAGTACAATTCAGAGTATATCAAAAGGTGACATTAGATCCAAGTGTAACCCTAATTAATGATTATAAAATCACACATATTGTAACATCTTCCAAAAGGGTAAAATGTTCAAATGAGTAACTGTTTTTAAAACTCTCAAATGAGATGTTACGTCACGGAATGGTCAGCGACAAGCCTGGTGGCCTAAGTCTGCAGCCACCCCCTTCCCCAGGAAAATTGGCAGCCCAGTTAAAATCGCCTTTTGGCGATTCTGTTTATAAGTGTTTGCAGATGTTTTACATATGTTTTATTATGAGACTAAGAGAAAGTTTCAATAGTCGTTTTCAGGAAGGTTTTACAATCCATATTAAGAAAACAAGAATTCTAGGTATTCGTCATCCTCGGAGACCCAGGGGGAGATAGTGGGGGCGAGGGAAGAAAACTTGTGTTTTTCTGGCACCAATCAGAAGCCAGAACGGCGGCGACCGTTTAGAACTGGTCTGGTAAGACATTGTCCCCAGGGGCTCTTCTCGCCGTTCTTTACTTTTCTTCGTGCCTTATTTTCCCACCCGTTTAGACTTTCCCTCGCCCCCACTATCTGCCCCTGGGTCTCCAAGGAAGGGTATTCGTTTGTCGACGACATCAGCCAGGCTCTATTTCCGCCTCTATCTCGGTCCTCCCCAGGAGGTGAAGGAGCGCGGGCTCATTTACCGAACAGCGGCTAGTAATCGAGCCGAGATATGCTTTTGTACGCATTTGCCTCCATTTCAAGTACGGCCCTCGAAATCGAGGCTCTTTCGTTCGCAGTCAACCGATTCAGGAAGAAAACAAAGAACACTCAGAACCCAAATAGAGTATGACCCGGGGAGAAATCCTGTTTCGTATAGAAAGCCACGTTTTTGCAAGCGACGAGTATGAATGCAAGTGAAGGTAAAACTCCCATGAATTGAAGCAATATGTTTCTCAGTCTGTGTTTTGGCTAAATTTGTATTCAGCCAGGCTTTGTTGTATTTTATTCTTAATTGATCAAATGGGGAGGAACGTCGCGTGACGACACTAAAGCAGACTAAATAAACTGCAACTGATGCAAATTATTTGAAATGTTTTGCCTTATTTACTCCCAACACTTCACTTGCCACTGGAACCTGCTAGTAATATATGTCATGTGGCTAATGTTTAACAAAATGGCTGATGCTGAAAGATCAGCTGCAGTAATTCATACAGTTCCGGTTGAGGTTCCCTCTGAGTCACGCACGGACGAAACAGAAGTGTGAAGTGTCCCTTTAGGACCGCTTTAGACCTTCAGCACCAAATCGTCTTTAAGGTACTCTCCCTGTACTGAAGTGCAGCGCCCTAGTCTTCTTGGAGGCTGCGGGGAACTGAAATAAGGCCAACTTTATGTGAAGTTGTTTAGAGTTTTGTTGTATGCTGTATACAAAAACGTCATTTCCTGAAATTGGTGTTGCCATTTCAGGTGACAGGCTAATTTTTGGTGTTTTTACTGTACTATTTGTGAAATGAAGCCAAATATTTTTGAGATTTTTAGAACTTTTTCCAGATATGTAGAAAAAAAATTGGGAATTTCCAGAAACATACTTAGGCGATTTTAGGTGATATTTGTATCTAGGGTAGCCTGCGAACAGCAGACGCATTTCCGGTCGTCGCTTCTCTCCCTCCGAAAAATAGGGACCTTAAGATACCCTGGACGCGGCGGTAAAGGGAACGGAGAAAGCCTGGAGCCAGGACGCCGCCACCTTCGCGGGAAAAACAAATTAAGATTGAGCAGGTTGGGTGAAGCGGCTCGCCTGACGAGAGAGGATAAAGTAATGCTTTCGTGTTTTAATTATATGACGTCTTTTAGAAAAACTCGTGAAGTCTTGCTTGATTGATGCCTTAACGATCTTTTTTTGGAAGAAAAATTTGTGCTGCCGGCTATTACTCCAGTTTCTCTCTAAAAAAAAAAAACAAATTTCTTCGAGGGAAACTTGAGGGTATGATCGGAGTTCAGGTTATCAGCTATTTGTTGCCAGACGTTTTCGCTTTCCGTTGTTCTAGATCTTGCTTTAAAACGATATGGTTCTGTTATGAGAACTTCCCGTACTAAGGCGAGATTTTGATCTTCAGACCGCTCCATCGCTGAACTGAAAGTGAACAAAATAAAATTATAAAAGTTAATAAATTAACCATGGCGTCTTGTTCAAGATCTCAATTTTCTCCGACATGTTCAAGTTTATTACAAGCCTAGATTTTTGTTTTCCAACAATTTTTACAAAATGTATTCGACTTCCCGTCTCTTAAATTTTTCAAATACTATCCTAAAGCGAGAACGTTGTCCCCTTAAAAACAAGCAGTTATAGTGTTACATTTGTGTCGAAAGACTCAGCGCTTTCATTCTCAGTTGTCGCCAAAACACTGAACCCAAAAGGCTTGATAGCATAAAAATAAGAGTCAATCTTGAGAGAACACCACACTAAAAACACTTAAATGTGTCTCTTGAAGTAAAATGGATCGAAAATCCTGTACGGAAAGGAATTTCTGCACTGAAAACAAGAAAACCAACTCACCGTTTTACGAGGCGGCCAAACTTCTAGTTTTCACCGTCGCGACTTCAGGTCGACGCTGTGGCATTATGCTAATTAGTTCCAAGAATTGAACATTTCACTTCCGGTTGACGTTCTCCTCGGCCGCGTCCAGAGTATCTTAAGGTCCCTAATAGGAGGGAGAGAAGCGACGACCGGAAATGCGTCTGCTGTTCGCAGGCTATATCTAGGGCTACAAGATCTCTAACGTTATCCATGCCAGTATCCCTTCGCAATGTCTTTATGTAGGCAGTTGTCGGACTAGCTCCCTCTTGCAGCCCTTGCAAGTTTTTTGCTTGTCTTGCCAGGATATATTTTTCACCATTCGCAGACTTCTCGCGTAAGTTCCATCTAGGCTCTTAGCTTTTCTTCTTTTTTTGGATATGTTCTGTTCTGAGTAACGGACGCCTGAGGAAGAGAAGCGAAGGGGCCGGGAACGATCTCGGACGTCTGAGATTCCACCCCCAAACATTTGTCATTTTTACAAAAAGGGCCCCACCTTGCGAGGACAACATAGAAGTTACATATTTTTGAATTAAGCTGAAAACTGATTGCAAGAAAATAAACTTAACCTCCCGGCCTAACCTTAATAAAAACAAACTGGAAATAAGCGACTTGAAAATTTTGGTCGGGAAGAACTTCGAGGCTCCCGATTTGACGTTAAGAAAGTGACTATAATTAGAGTCGAATGTTATTTAAAGCAAAAATTGTGCTGACAAGACCAAAAAAGTCTTAATAGACCTATTCGGCTAACTCAATGTTGTACCCAATTCAAATCTCCCGGGGATAAGATTCTTTGTGTATTGTATTTACATTATAATGTGGCATTCATATTTAAATGATATAAAAATTCCTGAAACAAAACGTTTTATTCCCAAAGGGTTTGAATTGGGTACAACATAGAGTTAGCCGAATAGGTCTATCAGCCAGTGACAACGGGATGGCTCAGTCGTCACACAACTTTTGAGTCGTCACGCACGTTGCGTCACCTGGTCACGACACAACGTTCTTGAAATGCGTGGTGCCCTGGGAACGAGCGTTGTTTGGCAGAAGGCACGAAGGCGCCATTTTTGACTCGTTTGATGAGTTTCACCATCAAAAGTGTGCTGTAAAACACCATGTTATAAACGAACTGGTAATGAGCAGAGCTTCACAGAAACATGCAAGGGGAAAGAATCCTCAAATCACTTCTAAACAGAGAGATAGATGGTCTTCATGAGGATACGAAGGTAAGTTGATCAAACTTAGCTGTTTGCCAAATTTAAGCTGCTGAGAAATTATGGTAGCTTAATTGAGGACGCTTTGTAGCTCAGTTAGCGAAGATACTTACGATTTGTAAGGCTACTAACTTTCAAAAACGTTTCCTTGAATAAAAATTTAGTTCATTTCAAAGCGAGCGTCTTGTTAGACTCTAGATGTAGCTCCAATTGCAAGAATCGGGCGGATCTACATGAGCAGGTCATAGAATGAGTGTCACTTGAGAGCGAACCTCAACCTAATAAATTACACCTATTTTAGACGTCTTTTTTGCCAAAGCCTCTTATTTTTCTTAACTCCATATTTCAAATGGGGTAGCCTTCACCCTTGATATGTTTTTTTTAAAATATTGTTTGGTGGAACTTGCAGAATTATCTTGCTCCACTGCAATGTCCGCTAAAGAACAAAAATGGCTGCCAAGCAGGAGGCAAAGCTACAGAGGAAACTGTGTCAAAGTACGCCGTGTTTTGTACCAAGTTCCTAAGGTGTGCTATAGAAACCGTGAAAAATGTGAAAGCCAAGGGAAATGACCTTACTGAGGTCACAGATGCCTTGAAACTAGGTAAGATGAAGCATGTGAACATCTTTAGTTGTTGTTTGGGAGTAAGGTCTTTTCTGAGTTCCTAAAATAAGCTTAATGCTTACTCTTAAAATGGGATCAGCTTCAAAACCTTACTAATGAAAATGAGTTTTATTTAACACACACACACACACACTTAACACACATACTTTATTATTATTAATAATCTACATTTACATAAAGTCCATTTCCGCCCGCAAATAGCAGGTGCTAGTCGAGGCAGGCGGAGATAATAGGTACAGCAGTCAGTAATAAATTACAAATAAATAGATGAATAAATAAATGAATAAATAACTAGATATATATAAATGAAATAAAGCTTAAACATAAATTAAAAACATTTACAAAATCACCTACTTGAAACTCGAAAAATTAACTGCAACACTAAATTAAGATATGTATACTTTATAAATTAAACTCTGTATTTGCTCGATAGTTAGTTATTTTTTGAAGCAGAATGGGCGATTCAACATAACTGTCCTCGGCCTCTAATAACAAAAATAGCATGTCATTGATATGTCTTTTGAAAGCTCTCTTGGGGAGGTGACGAAGTTCATCGCATATTGAGTTCCAAAGCTTAGCTCCGAACCTAGCAAAAGAACCATGTTTTCCTTTTTGTTAGTTCAATAACGACACAGCAGTCCAATAAGTACACAACAGATCAATAACCACACCAGTAGTTCAATGACTACACATCAGTTCATTGAGCGTAAACTACATGCAGCTGCGGAAAGAATAGCCACAAATACGTTAGTTATTTCTTAATAAGAATGCATAGCATTAAGTAAGTGATAAATACTCATTTAGCTATGGTACGAGAACTAAATAGATAAATAGCTATGTTACACTGTTATTAAGTTCTAGTGAGCTCACTAATATAGACGGGAACATAGAGTGATGTTATTTTTAAAAAATTTTAGTCCGCTCAGAAGGTCTGTCATTCTCATCAGGGGCACAGTGAACAGACCTGGAAAGAGAGTCAGCACCGAAAGGGTAAAGCGAACTCGGTCCGGAGAAAACTTCAACTAAATAACCCGACAACGCGCACGTTAATAAAGCAGAAAAAAATACAGTTAACCGTGGATGAAATCTTGTTTTTTGACTCTCTTTCCGCACGTTTCAAACCGTGGTACCACAGCTGGCCCCACGTGCTTGAGTTGACTACCATCAATCTATGTTATTTTTACCGTACAAGTACGGAACTTCCAACTTTCTTGCTAGTTTCAAACTTGAAAGGCAGCTGCTCGTTTCCTGACCATATTTCAAAAATCTGCTTTCGATATGATAATGTCTGTGCAAATATAAGAGATCATAACAATTGCAGGCGATGCCTCAGCAAGGTACCAACAGCTTTCTTTCCAAAACGAATTAGAAATAAAGTTTCAAATGCGTCTAACTCACCGCAGCTTGAATAAAAACAACTGGTAGGATGACCGCACTTTGTTTTCTTCACTCGATGGCCTACGTCATTTCATATCACGCGCAATTTCTTCAAATGTTAACCGGCAACCGCCGTGAACGTTCGCGCGCAACTTGAAGGAGTTACGTCACAGTAATCCTAGTGTCCAAGTGAGGCCTTTTTCTCACTAGTCACTAGTTTATGTCTTTAAAAAATGTACAGCATTGTTTTAGTTAACCATTTCCATTATAGGCTAAGCCAAAAAATACATAAATAAATAAATGTGATGAAGGTGATATACAAACACACAAACAATTATTTAAATAATAACAATAATGAGTTATGACGGGGTTTTACAACTATGATACCCCGCCCATAAACATCCCTATCTGATTTTATAAGCAACCAAAAGGATGCCTGTCGCACGAGTGCAATGACCCTCTACAGCCGTGAACAAGCTGACAGATCTGGCGCACAGCGGGCAGTTTAAGGGAAAGACATGGTTGCCGTATACCAGAATAGCCCGGTATATGGATTCAGTATCTCAGTTTTCCTGGTTACCAAAACCATGGTTCTGATTCAGTCTCGATTGGTTAATATAAAAATTGCAGGAGGAGGAGAACCTGGTCTCGTGATTATGCTTTTCATTAGCTTTAATGAAAAGATTACTAATGTTAGTGGGAACAGTTAGACGAGATGTCGAACATTATTGAGGAAACTGTTTCAACGTATAACATATTTAAAGGAAGGATTTTTGAGGAGGTAAATAAAGGCACCGCATATGCTCTGGGTTCAGAAAAATACATCAACCGAAGGACACGTTTTTGTAGCACGAGGATTTTTTGTAAATGGGATTTAGCAGCTTGACCCCAAGCAGCCAAGCCATAGGATAGGTAGGGTAGTATCAAAGAGTGATAAATACTTAATAGTGTGGTAAAAGGGACGAGGTGCCGAAGACAGGTAATAACTCCAATAATTCTACTTATTTTTAGTGCTACATTGTCAATGGGTGGTTTTCATGCAGTCTCGGGAGACACAAATAACAATGGTGAAATGAACAAATGCTGGTGGACAAACAAAGCGAGCTAATGAGCGATCTTTTGTTTACCGTCCACCAGCATGGCGGCGATGACGTAACGTGAAAATCACCTATGTGGTATTTCCAGCTCAAATGACTATCCAGTAAGACACCCAGATATTTTACATGATCCTTACACTCAAGGGAAGTAAGAATGTGATTACTATTGTCAAACATTAGAATATTGACCGAATGGTCCATCTTACGTTGGTGAGGACGAAAGTTAACAAAGTTTGATTTTTTAGCGTTTAATGTTAGCTTATTTGCATTGAGCCAATCCTAGACTCTGACCAGTTCTTTATCGACCATTTTTTCAAGAGAATTAAGATTTTTGTCGGCATTCAACAACTTTGTGTCATCTGCAAAAAGGTAAAACGAAAATTTCACTGAAGAATAAAACTTTACAACCTACTTATGGTATGGGACTCCCAGGTACATACAACACATTTCACAGTGGAAAGAAATAGCATTTTCAACATGGTGTGAGCAGGGCACAACAAAGTGCTATCTGATAATCCAGAGCCAGTATTGAGTAAGGCTTAAATATGGGTCAAATATAAGTTGTCCGATAAGCACACCACATTTGCTTTAAGTGTGAGATTAATAGAGGGCTATAAAGTTACATGTAACTTGCAAATTGTTTTGTTCATGTTTCAGTGGGGACACTTCTCAACAACACTTTATCACTCCATCATGGAAACTACCTGAAGTTTTCTTCCCTCAGCAGATCAGCTTGCTAAAACACTTTACCTTATTGTTGCTCACCTTATTGCCAAGGCTCAGTTTGAAAGGGCTCTGGATCATGCGAATGACCTATATAAATTCATCCAGATTCTTAAGGCATGGAAGAGCTACGACAGTGAAAAGATGGACAAGGAAATTGGATCACTTTGTTTACGTTCATCTGATTTGTTACTTCAAGGAGCTGGGAAGCTTGAGGAGGCAAAAGTACCTCCAGCGGAACGACCATCACACTTGTGTGTTGTGTTAGACTGGAGAAAGCTCTCATTGCTTTTTCAAGCAGAAGCAAATGTACATTCTTCACTAAAATCCTTAGTGGATAGAACTCTGAAATATGGGACAAAATTTCAAGTGGATTGTGGACCCAAGAATGTTGATTTTAAAACCTTAGCAAGCTTCTTTGAAACCATTTTTAGTGTGCTCATGAACAAGCAAGAACAACTGATTGCAAATGGACGAGAATTTACAGTTCTCTTGGCTGAACTTGGAGTTCATCATGACAGAATTTGTAATAAGGCTGGAAACCCAACAGATGCTTTGGCTATGTTTGATAACCTGTTGAAACTGCGGGAAATGAAAACCATTGCAAAAATGGGCATTTTAAACTACAAATACCTTCGCAAGTTTGTTGTTGTGTGTGTTTAGTCTTCAAAGCAGCTATTTTGTTGAACTCTACTATAAAATCTCAAACTCAAGGATCTCTACAGCAGATCTTATTCGAAAGTAACCGGCTAATCTCCCAGATCCTGAGGTGTAGCACATTACCTTCACCAATGTTAAAATTACTTTCAGACTCCCTGGAGTACTTCAGAATTAATTTGCAAAATGAAAGTAGCAAAAAGAGTAAGGAAAAACCACCCACTCTCTCACTGAAGACTCTCCAAGGAACACTACAAGTGCTGCAGTCTTACATCTCAGTCTTATCTTTGTATTGTGACCAGCTTACATATGTATCGTGGCACAGCTGAAACAACAGGTTCTAAAGACCACAGAACGGCAACTGACAATGTTTTAATAGTTTTGTTGTTCGTTCATATCAAGATCAGTGGAAGACTGAAAATGATGCAAAACGTACAATCAGCCGGATTCAAGGTCAGTATTGTCACAAATTACTGAACTACAGTGTTGTTTAAGGAAAGGATATACTACTGTATATGTTGTGTTCAATTTTATCCTTGGTTTTATATTTTGTTTTGGGAAACGTTAATGGATGATAACGAGTGAAAAACAAAGGGAAATCAAATTTAAACCAAGGATAAAATTGAACCACAACATATACGTTGTAGTTTAATTTACAACATTGATTTCGGATTTTCGGCGGAAGCGGTTGCTGGGATAGAGACGTCTACTATGCAAAAAGGGTGCCAGTTCATGGGAATGTCGCAACAATTTTGTCCATCATTGTCTGAATGCAAAATCTGTTACTTCACACATGTTGAGCATTGTGTGACAATGATATTAACTGAAATTAAAGCGGAGTAATGTTTATGTAATTGGTGGTGGGAGCGACATTGACTTAATTACGTCCAAATTATAGGTCTAATACGAGTTACCTGATGACGTGATTGTCAGAATTGACGGAAATATGCTTTTTAAGGGAAAGTAAACACTAAAACTCGCGCATATGTACGATTTTTCGTAAAATTCAAGGGTATGTGTACTAAATGATTTAGATGAAGTGAATATTTCAGGTTCTTCACTTTATCGGATTGTACCAGCAGAAAAAACTAACGGGCAGAGTAAAGATCGATCAGCAGAAAGAAAGTCACTGGGCGGCCACGGAAATTGATATTCAGTGTTTTATCTTTGGAATTGGCTGCTCTAAAATATATAAGACGTTTTAAAATTGTTAGAAAAGGACAGTGGTGAGAACTACTCAAAAACAGTCTTGCAGCTATACAGGGGTACTTAAACTCCCGGGTTGAAGTCACCGGAAGTGAGTTTATTCATTCGTTGCTCTAGCACCTCCGGCTGTAGGGAATCTTAAAGTTTCTCAACCGATTTATGCGCCCTGATACGGTCACTATGAATTCTGCAAGAAATACGTAAATCTGATTCCGCTTGGCTGATTTAGCGTTAAAAATGGCGGCGTCGGTTTAGTTAGATCTTGTTAGATGGCCGATTCAGCAAGATGAATACATGAAGTCAGATCTAATAAGATATAATCGGAAGAAAGGGGGAAAAGCTGGACTTTTAAGCTAGCAAGGTAGGAAAATTAAGGTTTTTTATAGCACTTTGAAGTTAACAAA
The DNA here is from genome assembly GCA_942486035.1 of Porites lobata. Lineage (NCBI taxonomy): Eukaryota > Metazoa > Cnidaria > Anthozoa > Scleractinia > Poritidae > Porites > Porites lobata. The sequence goes on along the minus strand of CALNXK010000502.1, from coordinate 68,397 downwards.
TAACCCTTCGCAATTTGCATCTGAGTAGGCATAAGCTGGATGATCGATTTCTCCTATTACAATCATAAATACTTACTAATTACCTCTTCAAATGCTTACCAGCCTTATTCTTTGAGGTGAATGTAGCATTGGACACCGAATAACGGTGCTACTTTACGCCAAGAAATTCCGGATATTAACTTCCGTTCTTGTGTAGATTCAAGTACTTAGTAGGATTCCTCAAGTTATATTTGCATAAAGCATTGACAAAGTTAAGGTGTGGGATTCAGGTCGTTTCATTTCAAACTTGCAGTTTGAGTTGTTTCTATACAAAGACAAGTCGCTTCGCAAAGACGAAGGCCCACCAGGCCGTGCTCAGCAATGCAGAACTTGCCTGTACTTGACTGCTATTTCGTTTGTAAAAGTTTTATCGTCTACTACTTCCACGACGGTTGAAGTTAGTTGATTCCCAACATATTACTTATTTTACATCTAATACGTGTAGATTCAGTTATAAACAATGGCTTTGGCTGCCTCGTTTTGTTCTTTAATCTTTAATCATTATTTATTCACGGTTGTTGTATACAGTCATATAAATGTGTGTGCATTAGTCCGAATAAATATAAACCTTTGTCTAGTTTTAAGAGCTTTCATTGGTCAACTTTCAGGTAACTGGCTGTTATTCAATAATATTGAATAACAGTCAGTTGATCTATTATATCAAGCATTTATTCCATTGTTACGGATCATACTTCTATGCATGGTGATCCATTTGAAAGAAAAATATCAGAAATTAAAAGTTAATCGGTTCCCCAATCCGCCGTGCGTAAAGATCAATTTTCTTAACTCATATCCAAGTTAAGTTTTTTAGCTGCAGTTACTTTGTTGTCAATTGTTAATTGTATTAAAGCCTAAAGCCTGTAACGCGACAGCAGCTTTTATATTTTTTTTCCCATTTGATATTCTTAGAATGATTAGGAGGCTTCATTGGTACCCTTCTGGTTTTGATACACATTTCGTATATCAGGTTCGCGGAAACGGTAGCTTAGTTTCCGCCTGGGATACGCCTATGTAGACTTCTTTGCACAGTGAGCTGATTTGCAAAAATGCATGCAAAACGTATGGCACTCTAAATACTCACGGAATCAATGAACGACGTTGTGATTTGTATAATAATTCTTTAGCTGCGGACATGAAATTTAGTAACCATGGTACAAAAATTACGGTTCTTAAACAATAGCTATGTCTATTTTAATTTTTTTTTCTATTACAACGTTCATAGTTTTGCAGTAATCAAATGCTTTATTGTTTACATCATTCGCTTTGCAATAGATAAGGTAAAGCCAAACGCTAAAATTCTTCATTTCCATAAATGCAATCTGCAGTATTGCAATAATACAGCCTTATAAATCTTTGTAAATAAGAAAAAATGAACTGATTTTTGAATTTAAGAGTTACTGGAAAGCAAAGAAATTCACCTTCCGGGGATTCATCTTTTCACTTGCGGTCAAGATTGCTGCCGTTTAAATAAAATCCCCATAACTCGCGTCAGCACCAAAATCCGCGTTGGCTCCATATCAGAGATTAATCAGTGTAGAATATCGAAGAGGCAACATTTTTCCAAATGTGATGCTTTTAACCCAAAAGCGCACAATTCGATAAAAATTCTGCATATATCCGCCCCACTACAAAGATTTACTCTTGTTGTAGTTCCGGTATGGTACCATGAGGAGGCAGTGTGGCTGAGAAGTTAGCTCGTCGGACTCGCAATCCCGCCATTCTAGGTCTGACCACTAGCTGGGTGTGTTTCTCGGAAATTGTCCAACTCAGTTTAAAGAAGCAAACTTTTATGTTCTCCAACAGATCTGAGTATTACTGTGCTGCAATAGTTTCATGTACAGTGCTGCAAAAGCTATTGATAACTAACTCATGCATTCGTTAATTTAAATTAGAGAAGCTTAAAATATAATTTAAAAAAATAAAAAATAAACATTGCTTACTTTAAAGTATTCATACAGTGGGAGTAAGTACTCTGGAAAGACGTTTGTCTCTCAATCCGGGGCATGATGACATAAAATCAGTCTGAATTCTTTTAGAATGGCCAGTTGGGCTCATTAGATGTGATAATACAATTTCTTTTGATAACAGTAGTGGAAACGGGAAAAAACAAGTAAAAACCATATGTGTTTAGTTATAGAAGAATAGCTTGGATAATATTAATAGTAAAAAGTGAGTTTCATCTTCAATTTTTCAGAGTTACAGACAGGACTCAGCAGTACATCACGGAGGATCTGCATTTTCCTCCACCACTGAACCATGGCTGCATCTTCTGGCCAACTCCAAAATGTGAAAGACACATGGAACGTCAACAGTCTGACTTCTCACGAGGTTTTTTGTTTTCACTTGTTTTATGAAAGGCCCTAATCCGTCTAAAGCCTTGACTGTCGACAACAATCTTTAATAGTAAGGGGCAGATTGATGGGGTACAAAACAAGACAATAGTAACAATTATATGGAGTATCTTTCTTCGGTGAATTTATTGATCATTGAAGGTTTCCTGGATTGAAACAAGAAACTCAGTGTTACAAGCGTTTTACGCACAGACTGGGTTTGTTTGTTTGTTTTCAAACCCATAACTGTTTGATTATTTTTTTACTTCCGATGTGAATTAAATAAAGGAAGCATCTATCATATCTTTTCTTGTTATTCTTCACTTGATTTGTGACCACTCATTTTCAGTAAAATTAGTGAGCAAATTTGTGGCAAATTTTTCTCTCCCAAAAATTCAGGCCTAAAGGGTTATAGAAATAACCAATAGCTTTGGCTGGACCTTTACTGTGGCAAAACATGGCTCGGGATGTTTGCGCTTGTCGTGAATTTAAGCCAAAGAACAATTCTCCTATTGGCTTCGTTTTGGGTAGTGAAAGGTTGACAAGACAAGTAGACGTTGTTTCCGAAAGGGATTGCCACAGGAATTTAAAAGCAAAAAAATTATGTTCTAAGTTCTGCCTTTTGAAACGATGAGTTAAAATAGGAAATTAACACGTATTAATTTTGCGTAGTACCTGTTACTCTCTGTTTGTCTCTGAAGACAATTTCAAGCCTTTTGAAGTACAACTCGAAACTTAAAACTCACCAAGGCGGCTTTTTATGGGTCCCCTCACAGTTAACAAAACAAAACTCTCCAGCATTTTCAAGTCACTTGTCGTTCTCATTACTTTCATTCTTTCCTTCAGACTAGCTTTTCTAATAGTGGAGATGAAACCATACCACAGAAAGCAACTGGACAGAGTGCGTTATCTGCTACCAGCAGAACCTTGAACGTTACTCTTCTTGGTGATGAGTGGGGTTCATCTGCTGGTGGGTTGTCGACCGTAAACAGAGAGCTTGCTATTCACCTTTCACAGCAGCCAGGAGTAATTGTATCTCTATTGTGTCCAGAAAAAGCTTGCAGCACTGAAGAAATAAGAGAAGCTGATGCCTATGGAATCACCATTGTTGAGGCGAAAGAACGTGCAGCATATGATCGTCTTGATTGGTTGAGCATTCCACCCCAGGACCACTTGATGGACACCGTTGTTGGCCATGGTGTTAAACTTGGTCGACAAGTACAGTTCATCAGAGAATCTGCTCGATTTCCAAATTGCAAGTGGGTACAAGTGGTTCACACTGCTCCAGAGGACCTGAGCAGATACAAATGCTACAGTGACCCCATTTCAAAAGGTGAAACAAAACAAGAATCAGAGGTTGAACTTTGCAAACTTGCTGATCTTGTTGTACCCGTGGGGCCCAGACTGAAAGAAACATACTCTTCATATTTACAGCGATGTAAGACAGATCAAGACGTTTTGTCCATTACTCCAGGTCTTTTTCAAAGGGAGTTTGGGGATTTAGTAGCAAAACAAGATCCTAACAAGGATGGCGAATTTAAAGTGTTGTTATTTGGTCGTGGAGATGATGAGGACTTTGAACTCAAAGGATACAACATTGCTGCTAAGGCATTTACTGATCAACGGCTAAGAAACAAACCTTACCATCTAATCTTTGTGGGAGCGCCTGAAGGAAAACAAGAAGAAGTCAGGGGAAAACTTCTTCAACGTGGTATTGCCGAAGCGCAGTTAACTGTTCGAAAATTTATACAAAGCAGAGAGAAACTGAAAGATTTGCTGTGTGAAGCTGACCTTGCCATTATGCCATCAAAATCAGAGGGATTTGGTCTTGTCGCACTCGAGGCCTTGTCTGCAGGCCTACCCATTCTTGTTGCTAGTAAGTCGGGAATTGCCAATGCATTAGAGAATGTTCCACATGGTCATACATGCATCGTGAATTCAGATGATCCTGCAAAATGGGCAAAAACAATTGACGGTGTTCGTGTTAGGCATCGAATGCGACTCGAAGAGGTTAAAACATTAAAATCAAGTTATGGAGAAATGTACAGCTGGAAGGAACAATGCAAAGCCCTCGTGGAGAGAATGTGGAAAATGGTCTATGGTAAGAGTTGTTGTTTTGAAACTCATGCATAAAACAATGAATATGATTTATACTATTTTGTACATGTTAGTATGACTTTTGCCTGTGTGTTCCGAACATTATTGCGATTGGCCACTTAGGCAAAATCAATTTCAGATGTTCATGGTTTTCTTGCCCCATAACACTTATTAATAAACCTAGTGTTTTTGTATTTTGGTAATTCGGTATTTTAATAGTGTTGATGTAACTTAGTATTTCACAGGGCCATTAACTGTAAGTTTCAAAAGTTATGCAATGTTACGGGTCAAATTAGTTCCCAGGTTAAATATTTTTAACCTAGGTTGATTCTTGATTTCCTTTGACTACGACTCCTAGAGGACAAAGGAAATTGAGAATCAACCTAGGTTAAATCAAAATTAACCTGGGATCAAGTTTGACCTTTAACATGTACGTGAATGTTCTATCATGAAAAGTATGGCTGAAGTGTAATTCAAATTAAAAGTGTCCAAATGGACAAGGCAATGATATGCAATCCCAAAGCACCTACTATTCCAGAACATCTGGTAAATCTTTTGTAGTTAACAGGATTCCTTAAAACAACTCTATCAACTTTCCCTCACAATGAAAGCATTTTTATAACCAACCAACAGGGTCTTCCGAAAATGTCATCAAGCCAAGAAATGAAGAGCCAATTGTTGAAGAAACTTTCCGTACTGAAAAGAGAGCTCATTTTGCAGTAGGAAGTCAGACTAAAAGTAGCTGTAGGCATATTCCAGGTATGAAAAGACATTATTTGCTTTCTCTTGCTTCTGCCCTCTGGTGTGAGCAAAGGGTGGGGTGAGAGGCCCACTGAAGAATGTTTACCGTTTAATTTATAGCAGGGAAAAAACCATACTGCCCATTGAACTGAGCTGAACTGATATATCACATCTTCTATGGTGGCTACACGTAGCTAAGTAACCCGGGCAATCTATGCTAACCTGGATACTGACGCACTGTAATTTTACGGTAAATCATGTATTCTTGGTTTTCACCCATGTGCCCCGCCGCTTGACAACGGTTGCTATACGCCATGTTGGTGTCCCTCAAACGTGATCAAAACCAGCTCGAAGAGATGTAAGAGTGCGGTAGTAGATTTGGTAGTTTGCATCGTTGTTGGTTGTTGTAGAGAAAGTGAGAAGAAAAACACCCAAAGATTTTTTCGTATTCCATCATTTGTCAAAAACAAGGGCGAGGAATTCGAAGAAACCACTACAGAGAGGAGAACTCTCTGGATTTGGCAGTAAGTCGAGACGGTGACCAGGAGACATGGTCATGGCGGATAAGGGTTAAATCGTCGCAGACAGAGTTGATACAAAGTCGTTTCGATACAATTTTATTTAGTTGAGTTGTAAATAGTTTCACAAACATGGCGTAAAGAACGCGAAATATTCACCCAAAATGTTTTTCTTGTTCACGCGCATATTATACTTGTCATAATTGAGGTGACCGAAATTTTTGTGCAATTTCAATGCTTGATTTCGTATCAAAACGACCGGTTTCCGCAGAGAGTGTTGGCTTTTAGCAGGCTAAGCTGGAAATTCCAGCCTTTACAAAAGGGAAGTGACATTTGCATCCAGTTGACAAAAAACCAGAGGAATAGCAAGTGTTCAAAACTATGGGGTTGCTGTGGCACAGGTACATCACTTTTGAGGGAGCAATTCCAACAGATTTTCTTGCTTCAAACAGAAATGGATCCCCTGGTACACAGATCCTGATTATTGATCGTATTGTGAGGATATGCTCTGCACTTGTCAATTTATTCCCACCAAATAGTTGTACTTTTTCAGTTGATTTTGACTAGATCTGTTGTATTAAGTCTCAGAAAATATCCATGCTCCTTCAAAGAGGCAATGAGGGGTTTTGTTTTTTCTTTCACCCTAGATATGAGCGTCATATTTTCTTTGGCCTGAAATTTTGTCTTTAAATCGCCATCCCACCTGTAATTTCCAATGACGGCCTCAGTGTTAGGAGAATGGATACTTTCTGGATCTTTCATTTCCAGTAGGATTATCTAGTCTTGTGCTGAAGGGTTTTCGTTGGGAAACCCTCACTGTGATAAATTGTTTCTTCCTGAGTCTTGTGATATATAAAGGTAATTCTATTTTCCCGGGAAAATACAAAGGAGGGCAAGAAAAAGTTATAGTCATTTAAGAAAGTAGTCTTTTGGAGAGTGCATGTGCCCCACTACAGCTAAATAACTGTTTCCATTCCAAGAAACAGCTTGAAGCTCTCTTAGCCTGTGTACAACCGCCCTCTCCCCGCAAGCAAGTCTATTGTTCTTCAAATTCGTGAGAGGCGTGCTCGAGCGTCGAGCCCGTCTCGCTCCTTCAGTCTTGCGCGTGGTATTTTTAGTGTCTCGCGAGTTTCGCTGAACGGACTAAAAACAAGGGGGACTGCTCCTAGTCTAAAGCAAAATCGGCGAGAGAGACCTCTGCGTCGTTAATCAACTTCTGGTTTCCCCGGATTGTCAGGGAAATCCTCTGATTAGCTGTCATGTTGATACCGTGACGTAAGTATTGCGGTATTGTGATGGTGAATGAATCTTCCAGGGTAAAAACTTTAGTGTGTCTCCCCAATTTTGTTTAATGGGAGGGGGCGGATGTAAACAGACTCTCTAAGGGGACAACTCGGGGTTTTATCAGCTGTCCGTTTGTAAGGGTGCCCGCAATTTACTACTAACACCTGCACCTGTCTTGACTGCTCGGATCAACCAAAACAGCCACTGTTCTCAGATGTGAGCAATTTTGATACAAGTGGCAGCTCGGTTGATATAAACGAAGAACGCGATACGCAGTTGGACATTTGGTCTTCTTTTGATGCAATGGCAAACAAACATCGAGCTAATACCAAGATTGGGCACATTAACGCAAAGATTGCTGACTTTAAATTCTTTGCAGTTAGAAGTTGGCTAATGTCTGGATGGTTTGACATACTCCTCATAACAGAGACGAAAATAGATGCTACCTTTAGCAATAGTCAGTTTAATGTGGAAGGATTTCGTATGTATCGTGTCGATAGAAATGCTCATGGTGGTGGGCTAATGATCTTCATAAGGAATGACATCTGTTTTCGTGTCGTTACACGTTTCAATGTAGACATGTCAAGTTTTCGCACTGAATCCATGTTATTGAAAGTCAAAATAAATAAATCTTGGTTTGCTATCGTTGGCATCTACAGACCTCCTAACATCCCAAAAGTCAGTGGAAACGTGAACTTAGTGCTGTTTTTGAAGATGTAACAACAATTTCAAATGACACTATCTTCTTGGGTGATTTCAACTGTGATATGATAGAACCAAACAAGCTTCCCATGGATGGACGCGATTTGTGTGATTTATTGGACATTTATAACCTAAAGAACCTAATCACATTACCAACTGGAAGGACAGACAAAATAACAACAATCTCGATCTCATTCTTACAAACAACAATGAAAGAATACTATCATCGGGCGTGGTTGATGTCTAAGTCACCGATCACTCCCTCGTATACAGAATTTTAAGACTCTTCGCACCCAGATTTCGATCTTGAAAAGTTTGCGAGAGAAGATTAAAAGTTTGACAGCGATGCTATCCTACAAGATTTGCATAATACTCCTTTCAATGTAATGAAATTTTTCCATGATGTAAACGATAAATTATTTGCATTTGAATCGCTGTATTTAGATATTATAAATGAGCACGCACCTCTAAAGCTATTCCAAGTGAGAGGCAATCAAGTACCGTTCGTGAATGAACAATGGCGCAAAGCCATTCGGTAGTGAAACAAGCTGTGGAAAAAGTTCACTCATGATTGCACTGATGCTCATTACGCCCTTTACAAAGAAAAAAGGAATAAATGTACTTCGCTGAGACGAAAGGCGGTCAAGGCGTATTTTCTCAATAAATCAGAAACAGCAAACGTAACCCAAATGATTTTTGGAATACTTATCGTCCGTTTCTTCACTCAAAGATATACTAGAGCTTTTTGAATAAACGCATTTTGAGATTTATATTTAATGATGTAAATTCTAGTTATGACGAGTTGCCAAAGAAGGCTAAGACAACATCTTTGTACAGTGGAAGAAATCACAAAATGCTTATTGGAATGTTTAAAAGCTTATTTGTCTCTGCGTATCCTAATTGTCTTGAGAAACTGCTCTCTCTTCGCAGCTCCAAGTATTATTATATTTTAAGAGGGAATAATGTACTAAGCTTACCTGAACCTAGGACAACCACTTATGGACTCGAGTCCATCAAGTGCGAAACTGAAAAGCTCTGGAACTTACTTACTGACGACATGAGACTAACAATATCAATCGAAGACTTAAAAAGTCCTGAATGACTGAGTGCATGGATCTCGCAAAGTAAAAGTCACTATTTTGGCATCTGCTTGGGGATCAAGTAATGGGGCTTTCCACCATAAACAGAGAATTAGCCATTCAGTTAGCCAAGTTCCCTGAAGTGAAAATCACTCTCTTTTTACCAAAATGTAGTCAAGAGGATAGAAAGATAGCCCTTGAACACAAAGCAAAGATCGTGCAGGCGATGCCTCTGCCGCCTGCCTTTGAACAACTGGATTGGTTTTTCTTTCCGCCGAAAGATTTGCAAATCGACGTTATCGTAGGTCATGGAGTTCAACTCGATAAACAACCACAAGTCATTAAAGTCCGTAAAACGTGCAAATGGGTTCAAGTGGTACACACAGACCCAGAGGAACTTGGGATATTTGAAAGGTCAATTTCAAAGGGTGAAGAAAGGCGCACCATCGAAGTAAAACTGTGTGAAATGGCTGAACCAGATCTTTCGCTCATATGTTTCTAGTTGTAATAATGATTGTAATGTCTTTAATTGACCTCACCCTTAGAGTATTTAAAGAGTAAAGCTGTGACTGACTTGCCTTACAGCCTCATAGGCAACAACGTAGGTCTTGGTGTTTTGGAGACGCAACCTTAGCCATTCCGAATATTTGGTCCAAGGACAGGGAATGTCGACTTGAGGAAGCGGTGACCTTGCGTGATTTCTATGCCAGGAAATACGACTGGGCTAAACAGACAAAGGAGTTAGGTGACAGGATGATCAACCTGGCTCATGGTTGGAATATCGATTATCTTTTCTTCAATGGTACATTATCAGGAAATGATGGAAAAACAAAACAAACAAAAATGAGATCCCTTTTAAGTTTTGTCTTTAAATCTTGCATAAAGGCCCACGAATTCCTGATATCAGGAAAACTGTAACGTTTTGAATTTCTTTAGGTATATTGTTTTCAGCGGAATGGTCTATGGACTACGTATGTAGCATGCGTAGCAGTCATTTCTGTCTGCTTTTAACCAAGCGGGAGATGCGCGGGGGGCGCGCGAGAGCGAGAAAAAGTTAGGGACGGGGTAGGACTTAAATACCGGCAGCTGAGCTTCTTTTCCGGGAAAACACAACCCGATATATCGTGCATAACAAATGTCCACCCCGGGGAGAAATGGGTCTTAAGTTTCAAAGAAATTATTGTGAAAATAACCAATCTTTATTTAAGTATCAGAACAATAAGTAATATTTACAATTTTAAATTATCTCGTATTGTTTACAAATTGAAAACTAAATATATGTCCACGATAGAAAACTATTTACATTCGTAAATAATTTAAAAGTAGGAAAAGGAAAATCAAGCATTACTAAGAAAAAAAACTATCAAAAATCTAGGCCTAAAATTATGAGTGCAGATGTTGACCAGCTTCAGCGAAAGTGAAGTCTTCTGAGACCTCACGTGATTTGAATGGATATCTAGAACCTCTGACTCATCTGTGTACAGTTCTTAATGTAGCAAATGAGAGCTGTATTCGAAGCCAGGAAACAACGCTGGCGTAGGGTTCATTGTTCTTAGTCGAAAGCTTTTTTTGCGATTGTTGATTATATGAATCTACTAGTTTGAATTTAAAGAAATCATTATTGTAACCAAAGTTTGTTTACGCAGAGCCTGTTATGGAAAATGACAACAACCCAAGAACAAAGTCTTATGACGACAAGCAGCTTGTTTCAGAAACGTCCCTTGGTAGAAACTGTGAAAAGAAAGTTGATGCTGCATCAGGAAACCAAACTGAAACATCCACAGTTAAAGTGTCTCAGTCACAAAACAGCCGAAAGCGTAAAATGTCAGAATCTTCTTGTGATCCAGGTAAGCAAAAACATGATTTGTTTTTCTTGCTATTGCCTAATAGTACATCTAGGGGGTGTTTGGGAGGGCGATTGTTAGAACACTTAAAGGTGGTTTTGTCTACAGGACTTGCTGCCGTTTAAGGTGTCGCAGTGCAATCCTTCACTCATTGTACTTGTGTACTCAGATTTTAATACCAGATGTTACCTTGGGCTCGCGAAAAACTGCAAATCTGGGGACCGGCTTATACTCAATGAAACGACGAAGACTAAAATAATTTTCTGGCGATATTTCTGGTCTCCTCAATGTAGATTCGTCTTTTATCAATGACATTTTCTTTCTTTTCATACTACCGGGTATTACTAGGTTATCAAGGCCTTAGTTTGCTCCCTGACTATCTGCGAATTTTTGCAGACGTTATTGTTTACATTTTTCTCATGGGCATATGAGTTAACCCATGGAAGGCGTCGCCGTGTACCTATATACAAATAAAGTTGAAATGTTCAGAAAGTTCGTAAACTTGAGAATTTGTGCAGCTTTTAAGTTTCAAGTTTCTTTGTTTCCGTGTCATCGACAAGACAATTTTCTCATACATATTTTTGAAACTGTGGCGATGTGGGTACCAAATCCATGGGGTTGAAAAGGGTTCATATACTTATTCTAAAATTTGAATGACGATAATTTATTATTAAAATTTATTTTAACATGCGAACTTGCCTGGAAACAAACATACAAACAAAATGTTCATCATAAATAAGTCATAACTTTAAAAAAGAAAATGGAAGGAAAAAAAGTGTGTCAAAGATACCTCAGCAAGAACTTAGGCCCCGTCCACACGTATCCGGATATTTTTGAAAAAAAAAAAAGAGAAAAAAGACGAATTGTGGAGTAAAATGGCTAAGAGCAAAAGGCACAAAGCCACCTTTAATTGAATATCACGACTTAACATGTACAATCGATATCAGCCCAGTAAAGGTGATGGCACAAAACACGCCAAATGCAATCAGCCCTGTTTACACAAGTCGAAAGATCAAGGTTAAAATCAAAGTGAGGGAAGACAGGTCACCCCTTGTTAATCAACAATGTGTATCATTTTCAGTGTAACCTGTATGATACAGGTTATGTCGGCCACACGTGCCGACACCTTCACCAGCGAATTGAAGAGCACTAGGGAACTGCAATCCGAAACCGCCTGAGGGATCAGCCAATATGTCCCCAAATGAAGGTGGCTCGATTTTTTGGGGGGGATACCTCCAAGTTTGAGCATTAACTACGTCGCCATGAGTAAAGATATGGGAAAAACATTACCATAACTGTATTATATAAAGATTAAAATTTCTTTTGATCTGGGTTTTATTGCAATCAGAGTCGCCATGGCAACGTAACGACGCCATTACGTTTTTTATTTATCTTTGTGTTTCTCTGTATCAGGAGTTTTTTTAAGAAATCGCTTAGGGGAGTTTGTACCCGCCATATTTGCCTCAATTATAGCAAAGTTTGAACAAATTCTATGAGAGCGTCCTCATTATTCACTGGCATTGTTTTCAAGTTTCATATGCACGTGTACATTAAGCAAAAAGATACAATTTGCATCAAAAAGGACCCTCGGTTAAATCTCCGGAATATGTTAATAACCGGGTAAACAAATTTATGATATATTATAACATCACAGTAACTCTTTGTAAGAGTTTCTGTGATGTTATAACCCGAGTAAGATAATTAAGCATTGCATCCTACACGATGAGCCGTGACGTTCACCGTCTCGGCTCTCACTGCTATCTGTGGCATAAGCCAATTATTAGCATATTCCGGATATTTCTTCCTAAAGTAAGCGAAAGTTTTTTTTATGTAAATTTATCTCTTGTTGCTAAATGTGCACGTGCATATGAAACTTGAATACAATGCCAGTGAATAATGAGGACGCTCCCTTGTAAACACAAAATCTCATGGAAAAATTGGCCATATTTGAGGCCCTATTTAAAAGCCTTCTCTGTTTTCAATGTTCTTGAAACTTGCAGGGTATATTTATTGGCAATTGATCTCGGGATTGTCAAATTTATAAAAAAAATTATCGTGCGGTTTTTTGAAAAGTGCGAAATTTGTAGGCGTGGACCAAATTACGTTCAAAAACTGTGACAAAAGCAGCTGAATTCAAGTTAATAAAATTCTTCTTACTCGAGATCGCCCAGAGCAATTCTTCTTTTTTTTGTATGCAGTTTTCAGTGGAATCAAACCACTATGAGATGAAGCCGCGTTTCCAAAGCTTATCATTTTCTTAAAAAATCAGCTACTTGTGTGGATAGCATGCTATTTCACTGTTTTTATGATGGTCAAAACTTCGTTTCAGAATATTTCGAAAACGCTCTCAAAGAATTTGTTCAAACTTTCCCATAATTGAGGTTATTATGGCAGGTACAAACTCCCTTTAGCGATTTCTTAAAAAAACTCCTGGTACAGAAAAACACAAAGATAAATTAAAAAACGTAATGGCGTCGTTACGTTGCCATGGCGACTTCGAATGCATTAAAACCCAGATTATAAGAAATTTTCATCTTTATGTAAAACAGTTGCGGTAATCTTTTTCCCATATCTTTACTCATGGCGACGTAGTTAATACTCAAACTTGGAAGGTATCCCCCCAAAAAATCCAGTCGAGCCACCTTATTTTAAATTTGCGTCAAATTTTAAAACTTGATTGTCTTCCCGGGGGTTCTCCCATATGAAAGGGGCGGGGATGCTCGTCGGAAATTTTGAATTAAACCCCTAAAGGAGACCAATCTGGGCGTGGTCTAACCTTTTTCAACCCCCAAAGGCGATCATTTTAAACTTTGATTACATGAATCGAGTAAATAAAACGAATTGAAAATATATAATCTTTTAACATTTCTTCGAGTGCTACCCTAAAAGAGACCTTTACGGCTGAATATAATGGTGTTTTGCCCAGAACACCCTAAGGACCGAACTCTGAAATTTACAGCCCCAAGCGAGAAGATCCCCGCCCCTTTCATGTGGGAGCCCCCCTCCCCGAACTCCTAGGTGCTTTGTGGGTAAACAAATTTAGCAATTTACAATTCAATTTTCAAAGAACTGAAACCAATACTAAATTCCATTCACGCAAAATTATTTGTTTAGATCGGTTTTAATTAGCTTTATTACTATTTCTTTTCAATTTTATAAATATTTTATCACTCATTGTTTACATAAATTATTTATCGCATCTTAGCGTTAATTGCATTCTTACCCTTATATCGTTTGCAATATTAATGCTGAGTTTTTAGTTTTTACTCGCAGGTGAGGATGACCTCGGAGAGGTCGAAACGTCGTGACTTTCTATCGCTAATGTAGAAATTTCTGATCAAGAAGTAATAAAACAATTATTAAATTTGGCTTTCGTTTAATGTGAAGATTTATGCTGATCTCTGAGGAGATTGTTCGGCCTCGGCGGAAAACAGCCTCGACCTGCATAATTCTTCATGTCATACTCAGGCTCTTTCAATAATTGTCAAATATTTCAGTCGCTGGATGGGGAAAAAAGGAAACATACGTCATTCAAATCGTTGTGTTCAAAGGTAGATTCTCAGAAAAAAGTAATGTTTTTTAAAAAAGCCGAGATGAAACGTACTTCTGACAAACATGCAAAACCCCGACGAAAGCAAACTCGTCATTGAGACGCACTAACTCTTTCGCTGCAGTTCACTCAACTTAAAAAATTCTAGACTGAAATGACACCGGTTTGAAACTTCGCGAAGTCAGTTTACTGAATAAATGTTCTAAAATTTGCGTCATTTTAAATTTGGAGTCACTGGAATGCTTCTAGGGACCATTAACTTACTGCCCGGCGTCAGATAAAGGCTTTTAATCGGCCTTTGAATGAGTTTTATTGTTCTAAATGCTAAGTAGTAGAATGAGTTGATATTTTTGCTAACCCGGTTTTCAAAAATCCAGGTATAAATGCGTTTTATGCAATCTAGCCGATTTGCAATACTGTTGCGAATTGTTATCTAAAGTCTTCCGTCTCACAGTTCCTTTCTTAATTTCTAGGCGCCATTGTTAAAGTTCTTAAACTTATAATCAGTGCTCCAGATCTAAGCGATGAGCAACAAGAAAACTTGGATGACATTTTAGAACTTCACGCAAGCAAATACTTGATCCACCATAGTCCTTCAACACCTGAAGGTTTAAGTGCCTTTTTTGAACATCTTGTGGAGGTTCACAATGTGTCTGTGAAGTCTGTGCAAAAGGGGTCTTTGATATTAACGGTGGAGTGCCCCACTCTAGAGAGTCTTGAGAGACTATGGAATGACTATCAATCGGGTTGCCTTAATGATATCGCTGAAAGTTACTTGGTGACTGATGAACTGAAGAGAAAGCTCGAGTTGGACCATGTCAGATTGAGGATAACTATAGAAGAAGAAAACTACTTGATTTGTAAGAAAGCTCTTATGGAAATCTCAGGTGAGCTGGGCAGTCTCTATAGAGCTTTTTTGGCAAACATGTATTTTGGCTTACTATGTATGCAATTTTCCTGTCTCTATTTCAGTATCAATTTGACGCAAATCTAATGGATAGTTGGTGGGAGAAATTTTTAGTCAAAACTTTTCTACTCATGGCCCTCATGCTTAATAGAGAACTGAGTGCAATAATCCAGTTAAATGTTAACATCTTGGCTAGAATGTCCACAAAATGTCATTTACCACCTTAATAATATACACGAAAAAATTACTCAATTCCGATTGGCTGAGAAAGGAGTGCAGTTCCTCTGTAACACGAGTGCAAACTTGTAACACAAGTGTAAAACTTGTAACACGAGTGCAAATTTCAAATGGTTTCTGATTGGCTGAAAACACAAAAGAAACCATCAAGAACCAATCAGATAAGAGCTGTTTTAACAACAAAATTCAAGAAAATGGCCATGGTTTTCAGCAGACAAGAAAGTTAAAAAATGTTCCAAAAACCCGAACACAGTAAAAAGTACGTCTTTCTGGCTAAATTGTATTGAAAATGCGTTGCTAAGAGAAAAATACTGTCAACAAAATCGAGGAAAATGAGCCAGAGAAACTAAAAAACAAGCTACTTATAACAGACTACGTTAAAGTAAAAAAATAAAGAACAAAAATGGTTGCAACCACACGCAGACCATGACCGCTACACTTTTCAGGCAAGGATACAAGTTTTCCATGACAACAACAGGGATTTCAAGTTATCTACCTTATTTGATGGAGGAGAAAGGTGTCCGGTTGCTCTCTCTGAGTCTTTTGTGGAGCGAAGACGTCTATTAAAACATCCATGCGATGGTCTGTTTCTTTCTACCTCAGTAGCAAACAAAACTGAAAATTTAAACATCTGGTCCAAACTAAACCAATGCGCGAAGATGCCATAACTAACATAATGAAGGTATCCGTAGTCAGTACTAGCCTTAAAGAAAGTGAGAAAAAAGTTTACGAATCATTGTGCAAGAAACACAACAGTCAGGAAGCTGAAGAAAGCAAAGATTGTAAGTTCAGGATATATCGCCAACGTCACAGGCCACACAGGTATAAACTTCCTTAACGACTACGATAAAGCCGACGAAGAAGAGCTACGTACGATGACTCTTGCAGTAGGCCTAATGAAATAATGAAAACCCCAGCGGTGAGAAAAAGCAAATATTATATTAATACTGGCAGTTTCCGACATCACAGCAACTGTGGCTCCACTCACCCATCGATGGCAGCGTCGAAAGAGAACAAATTGCCTCCTTCATTTTCGGGTTTGAAATCTCAAAAATTTCTCCATGAATCCAGCTATGATGGGGTCTCAGGAACAGACAATGATGAACAGTCGTTAAGAAACCTAAGTAAGTGTCTCTCATCTTTGGCTGCGCGAAGCGTTCTCCTGATTTCAAAACGGCAGTATACTTCTTGTAAACGCTTCTTGTAAACGCCGAGCTCTCATAATCGAGGATGAATTTAAAAACACTTACTTTTGCTGATTATTGTAAACCAAGTTATCTTTAACAGGCTGGTGACCATATAAAATCAATCCTTGCACATTTCCAAGTTCTTAGCTGAATGATTTTGAAAGCGTTGGTCTTGAAAAAGTTTGAATTTGACAAAGGTAGTAGTCTGTTTCAGACAATCAGTTGAATGAACTAAAAACGCGTGCGCTGTCAAACTTCGTTGTTGTAGTTATGTTTTTCGTGTATATTATTACCAGTAGTATAGGTAATCACATGATTTTTCTCTTGCAATTTGGAATAAATAAGCACTTCTAAATTTTTCAAAGACCACAAAGTGCACTCGCCCTACGGGCTCGTGCACTTTTGTTGGTCTTTTAGTCGTGCTTATTTATTCCAAATTGCACTCGAAATCATGTGATTATGCATACAAATCATGAAATGATAAAGGGGGCATTCGGAGACTAGGGAGGTCAACAACATTAGCTATTGACGAATGCACCTCCTACATGTAAGTTAAATGGATTAGGATTGCTGTGTAGCATGCTTCTTCTTTGTCACTTATGTTCTTGCTCCTGTTTCATCTGACTGAGCTGCACAGCTTATGAGGCTCACAGGCGAAATGGCCTAGTTTCTTCCTATCTACAGCCCTTTCCTTTCTGTTCTACTGAGCAGAAAGTAGAAATTTCAATGTAAAGTCTTCAGTATTATTTTTATTTTCAATTTAAGTAAAGAGTGCAAAATCGCGCAGGAAGTTAAGTTCGCACGTATCGATTGACAGTTTTACATTATAGTCCCCGGATGTAAAAAGTGGGAAGGGTTTTTGTGGGAGAAATAGAAATTGTGGTAATTTGTTCCGTATTTGTTGAATAGAATTTTACGGATTTTAAAGCGGAAACCTAAGGTAAAACGTAAAGGATGACTAGAAAGAACCTTTTTGTTGAAATAAACAAAAACTGCCAACATTGGATTTGAGCAGATTTATTCCTTATGCTAAAAGAGAGGAGAAGTGTGACGTCACGTTACCATAGTAACAGAATTTGTGGATCACACTTATTAGGGAGTTTAACCGATGGCGAAGGCAATAACAACGGCGAACAAGCAACAGCAGAACAACAACTCTGCACGTGCCTCATGCCACGCTGTCTCACATGGTGGGTGGCTCCTCCTAAAATGTTCTGCAATTGGTATAGGATTTAATGGGCCGAAACCAATTGTGGAATTGCACGCATTTTAGGCATCCTACTGATGAACAGTTGCGACACGTAGATATATATTTTTTAGCGACTAAGATGATTTGCAGTCTGTCTACTTTGAATAGATTTCTTAGCCGTCGTTTCACGACTGCGGCACGAAACTTCAAAATTTCACGCGCCCGCTTTATGGAGTAGGTGAACACAACACAAAAATTTCTTTTTCTTTTTCTTGTTCGTAACTTTCAAATTGAACCCCAGAAAATTTCGCCAACATTTGACAAATTAAAATGACGTTTTCGATGTGTTGTCATCCAGAAAATTTGCTACCATAGCAATGTGACGTAACGACTTCTCCTCTCTATTGGAAGTACTATTTGTAAGGCGGACATCATGCATTAACCAACCACTAAAGCTTTCCCAGAGGGTACCCGCTTAAAACAAGTTTTACAGGCCATTATAATTGGTATCTTGTTGCTGGTGACACTACTGTTTTGATTACTAGGAGTAGCAAGTATCTCCGAAACTTCATCTCAAACAGTTGATTCAGATCAGGAAGAGGATACAAGGAGGAGTGAAGTAAGCTCAAATGTATTTTTTTAGTTGTTGTTTACGTTGTTTAGTTCAGTTCCCATGAGGATCATTAGACTCTTTACAACCCACTCCTGTAAATTTCACAGCACTTGACACCGACCAGTCTACTCGTGGCCGCTTTTTCGTTTTTTTTTTCTTGCTTGGAAATCGTTTTACACCATGGAAAACCCAAATTTATTGGTTTGCCGGTTAAATTCCTTGCCGATAGATCAAAGTTTCTGTTCCGCACTACGGCCCGAAGCAAGGATAACAGGCTGTACTGCCGTTTTTTTTTTCTAAATCCAGATTGTGCATTTTCAGCAAGTTTTTTTAAGGGAGTGTACTGATGTTAGCTAGTTACGTTGTCGGAGAAGGTGTAGAGTTTTAAAAGACGTCTGTTACACAAAAGGAGAAAAGTAAGGGTACTTGTAAGGAAGGGTATCCTGAAAAATCTAATTTCTTACTAATCCTCCGCATTCACGATTAATCCACAACCACGACGACGAAGTGTACGCTCACATAGCGGCTTGTTAGGTTGATGTTGGGTGGAAGCTTTGTACCAAACAAATACCAGCGCCTGACTGCAGAGCGGGAGGTCGCGGGTTTGAATCCCGGGACCGGACCAACACTCAGGGTCTTAAAATGTCTGAGAAATGAAGGTACTGCCTTTTCCCTGGACCTCTCTCTTGCTGGACCTCGGATGACCATGTAAAATGACGGTATCGTCTCCAGTAGGAGACATAAAAATATTGTCCCCAATTGGTACTTTCTTGCTAAATGCATTGACACTCAAATAAGGTGCATTTTTTCCCATTTTGAACATTAGACCGTTTATAAGCCACTCCTTGTGAATTCCGCACCACTTGACGCCTACCAGTTTTCTCGTGGCTGCTTTTTTCGGTTTCTTACGTATGAGGTTTATAAGTATACCTACGTTTAATTTGTACTATTTCGTTTGCATCCCTTTTCTAAAATGATCTGACTCCGTTTACTTTGTTATTTTTTTTTGCTCAGCATATCTTGTTAGCGCTTATGATGTGTCTTAAATCTGGCTTTTCTTAGTGCTTTGTATCCTATTTTTTGCATATATCCCTTATATTTTGGTGATTTTTTTGTTACTCTAGTCCTGTTGGTGTAACAAACTAGATTGCTGGCGGTTCCCTCCATCCATCACTGTGTTGTTTTGTCAATTCATACTTATAACCCCCGGGGGTGACTCCCTATAATGGCCTATACAGTCAACTCTCTCTAAGACGGACACCTTTGGGACCGGCACTAGCTGTCCGTCTTAAAGAGATGTCCGTCTTAATAGAGGGAGCAAAGAAAGGCAGGGACCAACTCTAGGTGTCCGTTTTACAGAGGTGTCCGTCTTATAGATGTGTCCGTTAAGAGAGAGTTGACTGTATTCATCATTTTGTTGTTTTGTCTCTTGTTTTCTATTCGGCTGAGCGTAGCGTTAGAGAATACAAGTATATTTTCTTTGGGGAGTGGTGAAACTGGCGATATAATCAAGCAGGAATGTAACAAGGCAGCCAATTTTTATCAAGGAACTTTTGGTTTTGGACCTTGTATTTCATAATAGTAACCTGAAGAGGTGCCGTGTTAGATGGTACTTGAAACAAAATGGTGAATAGGGAGAGTTGCTCGTTAGCTCTAAATTGGATGGAAGCTTTATACCAAACAAATACCAGTAGTGGCACAATAAATTAATTTTTATTTATTTATTTGTTTATCTATTTATCCATTTATTTATTTATTATTATCCTAGGACAAGAAGCAGGCTCTGTCAGTCGTATGTAAGGTGTGTGAATACACGAAGATCCTGCCAGTCATATTTTGCATTTAGAAGTTCCTCTTAAATAACTTTCGGCTTTTGAAATACTGCAGATCTGTTTTTAAATATATGTTTACCATCCTAGGACAAGAAACTGGTCCTTACCCCCATGGAGAGAGCTGAGAAGGCAAAAGTAAGTGTCAGAACTATTTTCGGGTACCTTTCAATTGTACGCGTCATCCTTACTATCTGAGAGCCTGGAACTGGCTTTAGTAAGTTCTGTGAGATATTGTGCATTTCACTTAATAGACGGTTTGAAAATGCCAAGTTGGTAACTTAGTAGAAAGGAGTTTAGGGGCCGACCATTTGACTTTTTAGGATGGGTATGGGTGATTTCAGAAAATAATAAACTGAAGACTGGCAAATGTCATTTAACATAGCAAAAATGCCATGCAATCTCCCTCTCTATAAAACTGAAGAATATTGTTACACCATACATTCTTAATAGTCATATATTGAATAGGGACTACCACCATTCATTTCTGGGCATCATACTCTCATCATACTCAATCATGTTGCGCAAATGTCCTCAAGTGCTAAGTAGACTCTTGGTGTTATTAGGAGGAATTTTAGACACACCTTCATACGATGTAAATCTAAACTTTATTGTAGCCTAGTAATTAAGACCTAAACTAGAATATGCTAGTTCTGCATGGTATCCCTATCTTCAGAAATATAAGTATCAGCTAGACATTGTTCACCGTTCTGCTGCTACATGCTGATTTAGTAATTACTCACGACAGCCAGGTGTTGTAACCAACATGCTGGAGAAACTAGAATGGCCCTCTCTTGAGGGTAGGCGGAAGTTCTCTCGATTGACTATGTTCCATCGTGTTGTCAACAGAAATGTTGGCATTGATATAGTGGATTTCACATTATCGCTGATATTGCTCATATCTACCGTGTGCTAATTCGCTGTGTACTAGAGTACGCCTCCGCTACCTTTGCTGACTTGCCTAAGTATCTTGCTTGCTATCTTGAGAACGTGTAAAAAGGGCCCTTTCCATTATTTGGCCTGGTATTTCGTATGCAGCACTTGACAAAGCTGCATTGTCCACTCTTTCTGACTGTCGGGCAATTTATAGGTAAGGTTCGGTCAGGTAACCCATTATACCCTCTAATACACAACAGAGTGGTACTTATATCTACCAGTCAGTGTCTGAGATCAGGGAGTTCTAGCAGGCCCATGGCCACAAGGGCTGAACGTTTCTCAAATTTTGTTAGTGTTAAATATCAATCTTGTCAATAAGTTGCGTATTAGTATATATATATCACTGCTTGTAAGGTATCCTACAATTCAGTCTTCTGACTGCAAAAGGGACAATAAACGAGTGATTTGAGAGAGATTTGTATCTAACTCCTTTTTCCCACACCTCAAGAGATGACAATTTTATGTTATTTCTGAGACCTCGCTCCAGTTGAAATCAGCATGCAAATAGCTTCTTCCCATGGTCTATGAAAGACTGGAACAAGTTACCCGGTAATATAGTAAACATTGATGACGATGACACTTTTAAGTCCACAGTCCGTAACCATCTTATTAAGCAAGGAGAGTGATTTTAATTTTTAATTTGTAAGTTTTATTCTACCTAAGTGTTTATTTTATTAGGTAGAAACTTTTAAACTTTATAATGATGTTTTTTTATGAATTTTTCATTAGACACTGTTATTAATTTTTATAAAATAACTAAGATAGTACGCGAAAAGCTTGTAAATCACTTTCCTTCGGCTCGTGATTTAGAAGCTTTTCTCGTTTTCTCCCAACATCCCGCGTGGGTTATCAAGCCTGCCGGTAAACCCATAGAAAGTGTGGTCTATTGCCTAAGTAAACTGCTGTGATGCAGAGTTCTGCTTTATCAGTTTCTTAAGTAGAAGTAAGTAGAAGACTGATTTCGAGCGAAAAAAATCTTGCATAGAAACGCCTGCAATACAATGGCTTTGTATGTCAGGGGAAAAAGTTTTACCACCAGTTGTTTGGGAAAAAAAATTCCTACGCAAACCAAATCACCAATTCCCCCGCCCTCCCTCAAAAGTCAAATGAACGGCCCCTTATTAAGACGTTCACAAAGCCCGTTCCCAGTTTCTGTGGTTAGGTGTCAGTCGCGAATCGCATTCGTCCCTTGTGCCGTCGGCGCCCACGCAGTCGACTTGTGGCAAGTGTAGGGTTTATGGTGAGTTGCAGCGTTGTTATTTCTCACTATACAGTGGCGAGCCCTTTTACAGTAGAACGCCCTGGCTGGCTGACTTCTGCTTAGGATTTGGTGATTATCTCTGGTATCAATATGGATACAAAATAAGAGAGGATAAAGGGGACAGAGAAGGCATCCCCCATACACACCCTACTCCATAGGTAATTCGTCTCAAGTTATTTTTAAGACCACAGATCCCAAGGGGGATTAGACAACAGCCAATCATATAGCGCGAATGTGTTCCTCGTGGATAACCCACGCTCAGAGCCACGCGTCCTTCACGAATTGACGCAGAACAAAATGGCGGAAGGCGCGGACAGCGATATTGCTATTCGTTTTGTCGACGAAAACGACTACAGAGAGATTTCTGCTAAAGCTGTGTCAGCGAAACGGAAATTAAAAAAGAATCGTCCTTCCTCTCTTGTATAGAGCTAACAGTACAGCAGGGAAATCCTTAAAACACTAGGCGAGGTTTCTCATTTTATTAAAGCACTGAGGTTACGACAACTTCGAGTTAAACTGATTTCACGTGTTGTCAAAGAGTCAAGCGATTCCCTTTTCCAAGGTGAGCGCCGACTCATTTCGCTTCAATATTCAGAAATGCTCTTGATCTCTTTACGCTTTCATTGCCTTTCGCCCGACATGTTTTGCACGGCGTTTAGTTATGCGAAACCTCCACGAAACATCCACGCAGCAGAGGTTACTTTATCCCAATTCTAAAAATAACTCGAGACGAATTACCCATGGAATAGGGTGTATATGGGGGATGCCTTCTCTGTCCCCTTTATCCTCTCTTGATACAAATAGTATAGTTAGCGGTATAGTGAAATCCTTGGAAAAGTCGCGATCATAGGCGTAAGGAAATTTTTCGCCGGGGGGGGCGGTAAGCCATTTGCCCAAAAAAATCGCCCAAGTTGTTCAAATTTTGACGAAAGAGTCGAAAACAAACGAGCGCCATATTGCAACAACATAGGCCGTACTAGCGTATGAAGGTGGCTCGATACATTTTTTTCAGGCTCAATACCAAGTTTGAACATAAACTACGTCGCGATAAACACACATTTGGAAAAATTGCCACCACAGTTGTATTAAGACGGAAAATTTGTCATGATCAGGGTTGAAATGACATCGGGGTTGTCATAGCAACGTAATGACGCCGTTAACTATTTTACTTCAGCAATAATTCTCGGCACTGGGAACCTTACAAAATCGTTCACAGGAGCTTTTTTCTCCAATACGGACGCCTCCATGTTCGCGAAGTTTAAGCAAAATCTGTGAGAGCGTTATCGAGATATTTTGGGATGAAGTTTTATCGTTAGAAATACGGTAAGAAAAGGAAAATCTTGATGTTTGGCCGTTATCTGTAGAAAACAAAGCGCTTTTGACATGCAATTTCTCCTTATAATAGTTTTAAACTTTTTAAAAACGTGTGTGAAAGATCGTGGAGATAGCTCTACCCGATTGCTAGAAAGAAGGATTTGATTAGTATGTATCGAGCCGCTCTTGTTAGCGGTTTTGTAAACATTTCGGTCTACTTTAACAAATTAGCGAATAATTTTAAACCGAGTATATTGAAGATGAAACAACAACAACATGATATTAATTTGAGGAGGACTCGGAAAAAAAAAAATCCGAGTCCCAGATGGGATTTGAACCCACGACCCTCCGTGATCTAGTCGGATGCTCTAACCACTTGAACCCACGGAGGGTCGTGGGTTCAAATCCCATCTGGGACTCGGATTTTTTCTCCGAGTCCTCCTCAAATTAATACCATGTTGTTGTTGTTTCATCTTCAATATACTCACTTTGGAGGTTGGTTGGCCGCATCTTGAATATGCTTTAAGGTGACAGCGCGATGCTGTTAGTGAGTTCTTCACTTCTTGTGTGCCTATCATTACTTGGCTGTGTAGCCGCGTGATGCGGTTCCAGTCCAGACCCACAAATTGGCCCTTGCTCACCATAGAGTCTCCAGTAGCTCAAGTGGTTAGAGCATCCGACTAGATCACGGAGGGTCGTGGGTTCAAATCCCATCTGGGACTCGGATTTTTTTTTCCGAGTCCTCCTCAAATTAATATCATGTAATTTTAAACCGATTTTTTAAAAGAATTAAGATTCTTCTCGTAATTCAAACTGACAACTTAGTCAGCCACTTCTTCATTTTCAGACCCACTGCTAATGCTATCTGCCATACACTGTTCTTCGAGTATTCTAATCAATTTACGACTGGAAATAGCCCATTCCAGCTAGTGCAGTGCAGTACAGTGCCCAACAATTAAAAACTATAAATATGTAAATTACTCATCACATGCTAGGCAACCACTGTCTCCTGTGAATGTAACTGGATTATTACGCCGACTTCAGGTTAATATTCAGGACTTCAAAATAATTAAATAAACATGGAGACGTCTTTAAAAACTGGCTTTGCCCAAATTTCCTCTTGCTGCCCCAAAAATCCGAGTTGCCCCCAATTTTTTTTTTTGGGGGGGGGGGGGGGGGGCTTCAGCCCCCTTCGCCCTCCCGGCTCGTACGCCTTTGGCCGCAATTAATAGGCTCAGAAGAGAGGGTTGCCTCTAATGACGTAACAGACAACCCGGTGTTAGGTAAGTAGAGTAAAGGATTTTCTCAATGATTAAAGGATCTGTTTTTGAAACAGGCGTCAAGAGGCCCTCTACACAAGGCTGCTATCAGTGGACAAAATGCTTCTTGAAAGTGGTGAAGATGTGGATCAAAGAGATCAGGTTTAAGTCATCTTCATGTAACTTTATTGTTTAGCCGGAGCTCTTTCCTTCGCTTCGTTCATGGATTCTCGAATTCTTTTCTGGTTTTGGCTGTGAAGGATTGAGGTTTCGCGAAGGCTTCCGCGCGGAGTCATATAGCAGCTGCTCGGAAGAGAGGTCGCCAATGAAGCGTTTCCCTGACCCCAAACAATTCTAAAACAATTGAAAGAATGACATGTGATGGTTTCCTGCGACCAATCAGAAGCGACCTCTATTCCGAGCAGCTGCTACACTACCCTCCGCGCAAGGTGGTTTGAGAGGGTGGGAAGGAGAATTGGAAACGAGGGCGTACACGAAAGCTTTTGAATGGTTTGTCACGACAGGTGCCATAATTGCCAAATGACAGTTATCAACGGATGTATCTTCGGATTCTCTTTCATTACCTGTATCTTTAAACTAGGTACGAAACATTCCTCTCGAGAGGACTTAACTAAAACAGGGAACGACCTGGGGAACAGACGGACAGGAAAAAAGTAAAAAAATTAGACTCAAACATTGCTTCCATGTTTCATTTTGCAGTTCTCCTCCTCCATCTTTCGTTTTACTAAAGATTTTGAGCAATTTTATTTGGTTCTGCGTATGAAGAACGTGATATTAAAGTGTGCAACTCTGTAACTTTTGAATTTGATTTGTTTGAACCCAAATGCCTAAACTGAGTCTTGCCTAAAAAAGATAGAAAAGGGGTCGCGTGGGTGATTCGATGAGGCTGATTCTTGACACTGACAGTCATTCCGACAACTTCTGCGCTATTCAAAAAAAAAGGTCTAATTACGACTTCCACACAGTTTGTTGAAACATCGGTTACTTTCCCCAACAATCCTGTTCAGAACTACAACCACCCGGACGGTCACTTTCAGTCCACTTAATTATAAATTTGTGTTGTTTAAAAGTTATAGAGTTTTAGATTTTGTTTGAACTTGTAAGACCTTTTTCTTCCCTGCTCTTTAAACCTTATCTAACTACGTTGTACTTTTTTGGTAGTTTTCTTTGACTCCTCTACATCTTGCCTGTTGGTACGGACAGAAAACTGTTGTCGATCTGTTGTTGAAACGTGGTGCAAACGTCAACGCTGAAGACAAGGTGACTTAGTGATTTTGTTTAACTTAAACAATTATTTATTGCCGTAAGGAAGGCATGGCAAAAGAAAGTTTTTGTTTGCCTAGTATTATTCGCTAAGAATCTAATTTCGTAATTAGTAAGTGGCAAGTAACACGTACTTGTTCTGCTTAAATTTTTTTTTTTAGTTTCAACGTACACCTCTGCAAAAAGCTGAACGACGAGAACACCACTCCATAGTGCAGTTGCTGTTGAAAAATGATGCCAAGCCAAGTCTTCATCAACCAGTAAGATATCAGATTGTATATGTATGTCCTTCTTATCGATCGAACTTTCTATCAGACGAAGGTCTCTCTACGGATTATGTTACAGTAGAACCTATACGTAATCGGATGAAATTTTTCCTCGCTGCTATTTCAGATACCTTACATTTCTTCTTGTCTGCACTAACATTAAGTTTATAAAGTCGGTTGCGTCCGTCTGGACATCATTGTACTGTTGAACCTCCATTAAGCGGCCACCCGCGGGGTACTGGGAAGTGGCCTCTTAATGGAGGTTGGCCGCTCAACAGAGGTTCGTCACATGTTAGCAGACTCTTTAGCAGAAACATAACTTTATTTACACGCGATTGAAGCAGCATTACTGGTCCACAATCAGTTGTCACATGATATCTCGGACTGTATCATCCTTCATCATTTTTTTAAAAAAAAATTGTGAAGCCAAACTATCAAGTATCAAGCGCAAAATGGTGGCCGCAGTCACTTTTCTACAGTTACTTCAAGACTTTGATTACTGGTCGCTAGGTTCAACTGTACATTTCATTTCTGAGTAATTATTGACGCTTACCGAATTTATTCGGATGATAAATGTCTATTGTTATGGTGCTGCTACTTATACAAAAAAAGCGCTTTAATAATGCTTTTTCTGACGGTATCCTGTGCTATTGAAGTCGTTGGTACAGGAACCCGCAAGCGTTTTCCAAATTTGGTCAACGTTGGCTGATTAGCTGGGGGATTTGAGCCAATCAGAAATGGAGATTTATTCTGAATGAATAATAATTAACAGTTAGGAGGCTGAGTGTCATCAGAAGGATTATGGAGATCGAGGAGGGTGTTATCCGCCGAGGCCGATTAGTGTAACCCCGTTGATCGATTATGTGCATCTATAATTCGATGTAACAATACTGTAAATAATTATCTCCTTACAGGTCAGTCTGAAAAAAATCTCTAGAACAGCTTTCCTGCAAGTGGATGAAAAATCTGGATTTAATATGCTCCAGGCGGCTGTCTTAGAGGGAAAATACGACATTGTTTTAAAAGCTACTGGCCTTCTTGAGAACTTTTTAGAACAGATGGAATATACAAAAACTGGAAATAACGCCAAAGGATTTCCAGATAAAAGTGCAATTGACATCCTATCATTTGTGAAGGGAACAAAATCAGATCATTATAGTATCGAAAGACTTTATAAAACATTGGCTGAGAACAACAGGAGACTAACTGAGTCGCAGTGGGGTACATGCAATGATGATGCGGAACAAGCAGTTGAACTTGTATTAAATAACAGTGTAGATATTAATGCCTCAGGATCAGACAATGGTTGGACAGCTTTGCTGAGGGCGAGTCGTTCATCCTCAAGTCAGTTCATTGAGACCCTCATTGATCTTGGGGCCGACGTTAATGCCCAAAGGAGAGTAAGCAAAGAAACACCACTAATGTTAGCAGCTGACTGGAACAACTACATGGCAGCTTGCTTAATTGTAAGGCATGGAGCTGATGTTAATGTCAAATTTAGTAATGGGTTTACGCCACTGCACGCTTCTGTCAATGCAGGTAATGAAAACATCGCCGGATTGTTACTTAAACAGAACACAAATGTAAATATTCAAGATAAAGATGGATATACACCCTTGTACTGGTGTGCCTTTGAGGGGAGCGAAAGCCTCCGTAGATTGTTACTTGAACATAACGCGGATGTAAATATTCAAGATAGATGGGGATATACACCCTTGCACGATTGTGCCTTAGAGGATAACGAAAACCTCTTGAGATTGTTACTTGAACACAACGCGGATGTAAATATTCAAGATAAAGATGGATACACACCCTTGCACCGGTGTGCCTTAAAAGGAAACGAAAACATCTGTAGACTGTTACTTGAACACAACGCGAATGTAAATATTCAAGATAATTATGGATATACACCCTTGCACTGGTTTGCCTTTGAGGGGAACGAAAACCTCAGTAGACTCTTACTTGAACAGAACGCAGAAGTAAATATTCGACATAATGATGGATGTACAATCTTGCTCTGGTGTGCCAGAGAGGGTAACGAAAACCTCTGTAGATTGTTACTTGAACACAACGCGGATGTAAATATTCAAGATAATGATGGAGTTACACCCTTGCACTGGAGTGCTAGACAGGGTAACGAAAACCTCTGTAGATTGTTACTTAAACACAACGGAGAAGTAAATATTCAAGATAATGATGGATGTACACCCTTGCACTGGTGTGCCTTAAAAGGGAACGAAAACATCTGTAGATTGTTACTTGAACAGAACGCGGATATAAATATTAAAGATAATGATGGATATACACCCTTGCACTGGTTTGCCGTAGAGGGGAACGAAAACCTCAGTAGACTGTTACTTGAGCACAACGCGAATGTAAATATTCAAGATAATGATAGAGTTGCACCATTGCACTGGAGTGCTAGAAAGGGCAACGAAAACCTCAGTAGACTGTTACTTGAGCACAACGTGGATGTAAATATTCAAGATGATGATGGAGTTACACCCTTGCACTGGAGTGCTAGAAAGGGTAACGAAAACCTCAGTAGACTGTTACTTAAGCACAACGCGGATGTAAATATTCAAGATACATGGGGATATACACCCTTGCACTTGTGTGCCAGAAAGGGTAACGAAAACCTCAGTAGACTGTTACTTGAGCACAACGCGGATGTAAATATTCAAGATACATGGGGATATACACCCTTGCACTTGTGTGCCAGAAAGGGTAACGAAAACCTCAGTAGACTGTTACTTGAGCACAACGCGAATGTAAATATTCAAGATAATGATGGAGGTACACCCTTGCACTGGAGTGCTATAAAGGGTAACGAAAACCTCAGTAGACTGTTACTTGAACATAACGCGGATGTAAATATTCAAGGTTACGATGGACGTACACCGCTGCACCTGTCAGCTCGTGGAAACAATGATTGCAGTAAGATAATCGATCTCCTGCTGAAGTATGGGGTACAAAACATAAACATCCATGACGCAGACGGTTTGTCTCCTCTTTAATTGGCCGTGAGACATGGTAACTCACAGGCCGTAAAGAAGCTTGTTGACCTTGGAGCTGATATTAGTGTGGTTGCAGCTGATGAAAAGGATGCCAGAAGACTGGAACTCTTGAAGAATAAAGCGGAGAGGAAAAAGCAACATCTTAAGTTTGAAATAAGCTCTGCGCAAAAAACTAACGAAACGGGAAATGCACCTGGTGGCAGTTCTGTTCCAGGTACAGGAAAGCTCACAGAGGCTTATCTCGAATCAAAGAAAACACTGAGGCAATCTTCTTCGTATACAACAAAGGAAATAGAGTACGAACCGGAAGCTGCACAACCGTCGACAGTGACAAGAGGGAACCCCAAGTAAAAGGCGACTTCATCCTCAAGAATTAGTAAATGTTTATAACCAATTTAAAAAAATTAATTTTGAAACAAACGGCGCGCCATAATATGAATCTTTGTGGCTTTCCGGGTTTTGGGAATACATGAGCTCCCCTCCACTGATAGAATAAGTGGGTAAAAGAGTAGCGGGCGTGTGTGGGAGAATATTGTAAGTATAAAATGATAGTAAAATAGGTGAGGATTACAGTTACTCTCGCTATGATTGTCATCAATTTTGTACAAACTAGGTTAACGTTAGCTTAATAAGAGCACAATCTTCTCTTTAACTGATGAAACAGCTTAGCGTATTCTCCTCTCAACAACGACGTTACTGAGGGGGTAAAATCGACTCGACGTTACGTCTGAAATTCAGGCTAGAAAAAAACTGGCCCTTTTTCACTTTGAAAGCAAAAAGGCTAAATTAGACATTAAATTTTTAATCTTTTTCTGTTCTGAATCATGTCAGAGATATAAGCGCTTAAAATCAGAAAGAAGGACTCCTTGATCTTTTCATTATTGCTTTTTCGTCGTCATCATTAAGAACACTCTCTTAATAGTTTACTATTAACTCCAATCAATCAGTTTTGCTGATCGGAGTTACCGACCAGTTATCGATCAATTAAAATAATATTATATTGTGCTAATTTTTAGCGTCTCTCCCTAGTCTCTCTCTCTGTTTTCATCCTCGTTCCAGACCTTTTGTTTGACTGCTCGCGCGTACTTGAATACGCAAAATGCAGTCTAAGTTGTTATATGATCGATCGGTTGGGCGTATTTTCATTGAGTTGTGACTAAAATCGATTAGTTGTTACATGATCGATCAGTTGTGCGTATTTTTATATAGCCGGGGTCGACTATTCGATGGGTTGAGATATTGCCATGAAAACTTTCTGCAATATTTTCACCCCATTTACGTGATGCGTGATGGTTTTAAAAAAGTCAGCGTCATGTGTGATAGATACCCCCCTTTTGCCACCCTGATCAATCGCATTCCGTTATTTCCACCGCGAATGAAAAAAGAGAAAAAAAACCGACACAGATACAAGCGGCATTTTCGATAAATATAGCTGGGGCAGCAAAAATGCGTTATTTCTATCACGAATTCTTTTTTTAGAACCGAAAAACAAGAAACTTACTTCTCAGCTCTGCATATACACGTGGTCATAGACGTAACAATCTGGTCAGTTACCAGAGTGTGACAACTAAGACCTAAGACCCGTCTTAGTTTTCGAGATTACGAAAACTAAGACCCCCTAAAATCAAATCCGTCGAAATATGAAGTCAAATTGTAATCGAAATAGGTCTGATCTGTCATATTATCTCTCCGATTCTTTCCACCGAGTTTTAGGTCGAATTTAACGGTAAATTTAGGGGTCTTAGTTTTCGTAATTTCGAAAACAAACATGTCCAATATACACAAACGGATACGATTCGTCAAGCTGATGGTCCATTGGTACCAATGGTAGGATTGGTACTAATAGAAAAGGATGTCATTCCCATGGTTCTATTGGTGAATATGCATCTCATTTAGGGGACTTAGATTATTTTCTGATGTGGTCTAGCTGGGTACAGGGCAATTCCGATGGTCCATTGGTACCAATGGTACGATTGGTACCAATAGAAAATGATGCCATTCCAATAGTCTTCGTTATTACGAAAACTAAGACCACCTAAAAAAACAATCCGTAAAATATATATGAAGTCGAATTACGACCGTTCAAATACTATAATCCGTAAAACAACCAAAAACTGTCATCCGCGAGCTGACGATCCGCTTCTTTTAATTATTTGCAGAAAACAGAGCATGAAAGCCATTACCTGTGTATAATTGTACACTGAAAATATGCCTACCTCGTCGACTGGTCTCTAATTTTAGTTGTTTATCCTTAAAAATCGTAAAATTGGCTTTCCACTGGAGATGGATTTTTGCCCTCGTTGCCCGCTGACATGTTGCTGAGACCCTGAATGCGTTACCGGAATCATAAGTCAAGTGGTTAATTATCGGTTAAACATAACACAAAAATACTGGGTTTTTTTCTCTTTTCTGGCCAGCCCATAGCCAGAAAAATGCTTTCTTGAAAAGGGCGAATAAAAGAGTACGTACTAAATTGCGTTTTTTAAGAGTTTATTTTTATCGCTGTCACCCCGGAGATCACCGGAAACAGGTGAAAAGTTACAATGTAAGGGGTAGTTGAGGGGTAGGTTGGAGGCAAGGAGAAATAGTCTGTGAGGAATACTGGCTAAAAACACTTATTTAATAACCATGAATGAATGAATAAGTTTCCTGTACTAGCAAGGTATCATCTCGAAAATTTTGCTTTTTAATTTCAGAAAAAATAAAATAAACAAACATACAAAAGGGTGATTTTTAGGTAACGCAATCACGGTCGCAGAGACACGAAGGCAAAAATCCATCTCTAGCACGTGGAAAGCCAATTTTACGATTTTTAAGGATAAACCAAAATTGTAGACCAGTTGGCGGCGTACAATTATGCACAGGTAGTCTATGGCTTTTCGTCCTCTTTTTAAAGCCTCAAGAATAACATGTCTGCAAATTTTTAGAAGACGCGGATCATCAGCATGCGGATGATAGTTTCTGGTTGTTTTACGGCTTATAGTCTTTGAACGGTCGTAATTCGACTTCATATATGTATTACGGATTGATTTTTAAGGGGGGCTTAGTTTTCGTAATAACGAAAACTAAGAGGGGTCTTTGTTTTCGAAATTATGAAAACTTACTTTTTCAAATTTTTTTGGAGTGGAATTCTAAAGGACTGCATCAAAGTTCAGGAAAAGAAAAAGAAAGTTGTTGTCCGTTTGTTCCCGTCCTCGACAAAACGAGAAATTAGGCAGTTTCACGTTGTAGAGAAATGTACAAAAAAGCTTTGACTGGAATAAGACTCAGCCCCAAACAAGGAAGATGAGCAAAGTGAACCGCTAGCATAGCACTAGCAGAACGATTGAGGATTGCAGAAATTCGCCGAAAACCAAATTCTGTGCTTATTCCCTCCTCACAGATGTCCTTCCGCTGTAAAGTTTAAAATAAGAAAAGAATGGGCGAGCGTGAAGTTATCAAACGTCCTTTTAATTTCTAAGCCGGGGGCTTACTTTCCGGCAAATAAAATGAACTTTAAATCTTCTCTGATGGTTTAGAATAAGCTATTTTCGAAACCGAGAATGTTTTTATCAAAGGTGTGTAAATCG
The DNA here is from genome assembly GCA_942486035.1 of Porites lobata. Lineage (NCBI taxonomy): Eukaryota > Metazoa > Cnidaria > Anthozoa > Scleractinia > Poritidae > Porites > Porites lobata. Next base: position 35,345 of record CALNXK010000502.1, on the reverse strand, counting down.
AACTGAAACTGTGTTTGGAACCTTGCATTTCCTGTTTTTATCTCACCTATTGTATGGAATATGTGTGAATGAAATCTTCATAATGAATCGGTATATGTCAAACAGCTACACAAAGACCAAGAATACTATTGACTGACAGCATACAGATCGGGCGTAGCCTGTGCCAGGCTCTCTGATACTATATAGTGTGGACGTATTAAAACCCCCAAACCGAAAATAAGACGCGCGCGACTTGGGAAAGGGGGCGGTCTCTTCCCAGCCCCCGGCGCGTTTTTCGCATTTCTTTTTACTGAACGACTTTTAACCACTATCTTGGAGCCTTATTAAAAACAGGCTAGAACAGGGACAGCTGTGGTGTCAGCTATTACCAGTTTTCATTCATATTGGTGGAGTTTGAAAAGGTACTAAACAGCCCCGACTAAAAAATGGTACCCATTTTTCTTGTTACGAAAGTCTCTTGTTTAGGTTCGATTTATTACGACCAAGTACAATTCAGAGTATATCAAAAGGTGACATTAGATCCAAGTGTAACCCTAATTAATGATTATAAAATCACACATATTGTAACATCTTCCAAAAGGGTAAATGTTCAAATGAGTAACTGTTTTTAAAACTCGCAAATGAGATGTTACGTCACGGAATGGTCAGCGACAAGCCTGGTGGCCTAAGTCTGCAGCCACCCCCTTCCCCAGGAAAATTGGCAGCCCTGTTAAAATCGCCTTTTGGCGATTCTGTTTATAAGTGTTTGCAGATGTTTTACATATGTTTTATTATGAGACTAAGAGAAAGTTCCAGTAGTCGTTTTCAGGAAGGTTTTACAATCCATATTAAGAAAACAAGAATTCTAGGTATTCGTCATCCTCCGAGACCCAGGGGCAGATAGTGGGGGCGAGGGAAAGAAAACTTGTGTTTTTCTGGCACCAATCAGAAGCCAGAACGGCGGCGACCGTTTAGAACTGGTCTGGTAAGACATTGTCCCCAGGGGCTCTTCTCGCCGTTCTTTACTTTTCTTCGTGCCTTATTTTCCCGCCCGTTTAGACTTTCCCTCGCCCCCACTATCTGCCTCTGGGTCTCCGAGGATGGGTATTCGTTTGTTGACGACATCAGCCAGGCTCTATTTCCGCCGCTATCTCGGTCCTCCCCAGGAGGAGAAGGAGCGCGGGCTCATTTACCGAACAGCGGCTAGTAATCGAGCCGAGATATGCTTTTGTATGTATAGCACCGCATTTGCCTCCATTTCAAGTACGGCCCTTGAAATCGAGGCTCTTTCGTTCGCAGTCAACCGATTGAGAAAGAAAACAAAAGAACACTCAGAACCCCAAATAGGGTGTGACCCCGGGAGAAATCCTGTTTCGTTTAGAAAGCCACGTTTTTGCAAGCGAAGAGTATGAATGCAAGTGAAGGTAAAATTCCCAAAAATTGAAGCAATATGTTTCTCAGTCTGTGTTTTGTCTAAATTTGTATTCAGCCAGGCTTTGTTGTATTTTATTTTTAATTGATCAAGTGGGGAGGTACTTTGCGTGACGACACTAAAGCAGACTAAATAAACTGCAACTGATGCAAATTATTTGAAATGTCTTGCCTTATTTACTCCCAGCACTTCACTTGCCACTGGAAACTGCTAGTAATATATGTCATGTGGCTAATGTTTAACAAAATGACTGATGCTGAAAGATCAGCTACAGTAATTCGTACAGTTCCTAATGAGGTTCCCTCTGAGTCACGCACGGGAAGAAACAGTAGTGTCCCTTTAGGACCGCTTTAGACCTCCAGCACCAAATCGTCTTTCAGGTGGCTCCCTGTACTGAAGTGCAGCGCCCTAGTCTTCTTGGAGGCTGCGAGGTACTGAAATAAGGCCAACTTTATGTGAAGTTGTTTAGAGTTTTGTTGTATGTTGTATACAAAAAAGTCATTTCCTGAAATTTGTGTTGCCATTTCAGGTGACAGGCTAATTTTTGGTGTTTTTACTGTACTATTTGTGAAATGAAGCCAAATATTTTTGAGATTTTTAGAACTTTTTCCAGATATGTAGAAAAAAATTGGGAATTTCCAGAAACATATTTAGGCGATTTTAGGTGATATTTGTACCTAGGGCTACAAGATCTCTAACGTTCTCCCTGCCAATATCCCTCCGCAATGTCTTTATGTAGGCAGTTGTCGGACTACCTCCCTCTTGCAGCCCTTGCAGGTGTTTTGCTTGTCTTTCCAGAATATATTTTTCACCATTTGCAGACTTCTCGTGTAAGTTCCATCTAGGCTCTTAGCTTTTCTTCTTTTTTGGATATGTTCTGTTCTGAGTAACCGACACCTGAGCCTGAGGAAGAGAAGCGAACGGGCCGGGAACGATCTCGGACGTTTGAGATTCAACCCCCAAACATTCGTCATTTTTACAAAAAAGGCCCCACCTTGCGAGGACAACATAGAAGTTATATATTTTTGTACTTAGCTGAAAACTGATGGCAAAACAATAAACTTAACCTGTCGACTTAACCTTAATAAAAACAAACTGGAAAAAACCGAGTTGAAAATTTTGCTGCTAGTCGGGAAGAACTTCGAGGCTCCTGATTTGACGTTAAGAAAGTGACTATAATTAGAGTCGAATGTTATTTAAACCAAAAATTGTGCTGACAAGACCAAAAAAGTCTTAATCAGCCTGTAACAACAGGATGGCTCAGTCGTCACACAACTTTTGAGTCGTCACGCACGTTGCGTCACGACACAATGTTCTCGAAATGCGCGGTGCCCTGGGGACGAGCGTTGTTTGGCAGAAGGACGAAGGCGCCATTTTTGAGTCGTTTGATGAGTTTCACCATCAAAAGTGTGCTGTAAAACACTATGTTATAAACGAACTGGTAATGGGCAGAGCTTTACAGAAACATGCAAGGGCAAAGAATCCTCAAATCACTTCTAAACAGAGAGATAGATGGTCTTTATGAGGATACGAAGGTAAGTTGATCAAACTTAGCTGTTTGCTAAATTTAAGCTGCTGAGAAATTATGGTAGCTTAATTGAGGACGCTTTGTAGCTCAGTTAGCGAAGGTACTTACGATTTGTAAGGCTACTCACTTTCAAAAACGTTTCCTTGAATAAAAATTTAGTTCATTTCAAAGCGAGCGTCTTGTTACACTCTAGCTTCAATTGCAAGAATCGCGCGCATCTACATTCATGAGCAGGTCATAGAATGAGTGTCACTTGAAAGCGATCCTCAACTTAATAAATTACACTTATTTTAGACGTCTTTTTTGCCGAAGCCTCTCATTTTTCTTAACTCCATATTTTAAATGGGGTAGCCTTCACCCTTGATATGTTGTTTTTAATATTGTTTGGTGGAACTTGCAGAATTATCTTGCTCCACTGCAATGTCCGCTAAAGAACAAAAATGGCTGCCAAGCAGGAGGCAAAGCCACAGAGGAAACTGTATCAAAGTACGCCGTTTTTTGTACGAAGTTCCTAAGGTGTGCTATAGAGACCTTGAAAAATGTAAAAGCCAAGGGAAATGACCTTATTGAGGTCACAGATGCCTTGAAACTAGGTAAGATGAAGCATGTGAACATCTTTAGTTGCTGTTTGGGAGTAAGGTCTTTTCTGAGTTCCTAAAATAAGCTTAATGCTTACTCTTAAAATGGGACCAGCTTCAAAACCTTACTAATGAAATTCTACTTATTTTTAGTGCTACATTGTCAATGTGGTAGTTCCAGCTCAAATGACTATCCTGTAAGACACCTAGATATTTTACATGATCCTTACACTCAAGGGAAGTAAGAATGTGATTACTATTATCAACAATAATTGGAATATTGACCGAATGGTCCATCTTACGTTGGTGAGGACAAAAGATAACAAAGTTTGATTTTTTAGCATTTAATGTTAGCTTATTTGCATTGAGCCAGTCCGAGACTCTGACCAGTTCGTTATTGACCATTTTTTCAAGAGATTTAAGATTTTTGTCGGCATACAACAAATTTGTGTCATCTGCAAAAAGGTAAAAGGAAAATTTCACTGAGGAGTAAAACGTTACAACCTACTTATGGTCTGGGACTCCCAGGTAGATACAACACATTTCACAGTGGAAGGAAATAGCATTTTCAACATGGTGTAAGCAGGGCACAGCAAAGTGCTATCTGATAATCCAGAGCCAGTAAGGCTTAAATATGGGTCAAATATAAGTTGTCCGATAAGCAAACCACATTTGCTTTAAGTGTGAGATTAATAAAGGGCTATAAAGTTACATGTAACTTGCAAATTGTTCTGTTCATATTTCAGTGGGGACAGTTCTCAACAACACTTTATCACTCCATCATGGAAACTACCTGAAGTTTATTCCTTCAGTAGACCAGCTTGCTAAAACACTTTACCTTATTGTTGCTCAGCTCATTGCCAAGGCACAGTTTGAAAGGGCTCTGGATCATGCTAATGACCTATATAAATTCATCCAGCTTCTTAAGGCATGGAAGAGCTACAACAGTGAAAAGATGGACAAGGAAATTGGATCACTTTGTTTACGTTCATCTGATTTGTAACTTCAAGGAGTAGGGAAGCTTGAGGAAGCAAAAGTACCTCCAGGGGAAAGACCATCTCACTTGTGTGTTGTGTTAGAATGGAGAAAGCTCTCATTACTTTTTCAAGCAGAAGCAAATGTACATTCTTCAGTAAAATCCTTGGTAGATAGAACTCTGAAATGTGGGACAAAATTTCAAGTGGATTGTGGGCTCAAGAATGTTGATTTTAAAAGCTTAGCAAGCTTCTTTAAAACCATTTTTAGTGCACTCATGAACAAGCAAGAACAACTGATTGCAAATGGACGAGAATTTTACAGTTCTCTTGGCTGAACTTGGATTTCATTATGGCAGAATTTGTAATAAGGCTGGAAACTCAACAGAAGCTTTGGCTGTGTTTGATAAACTGTTGAAAACTGCAGGAAATGAAAACCATTGCAAAAATGGACATTTTAAACTACAAATACCTTCACAAGTTTGTTGCTGTGTGTGTTTAGTCTGCAAGGCAGCTATTTTGTTGAACTCTACTATAAAATCTCAAACTCAAGAATCTCTTCAGCAGATGTTATTCGAAAGTAACCGGCTAATCTCCCAGATCCTGAGGTGTAGCACATTACCTTCACCAATGTTAAAATTACTTTCAGACTCCCTGGAGTACTTCAGAATTCATTTGCAAAATGAAAGTAGCAAAAAGAGTAAGGAAAAATCACCCACTCTTTCATTGAAGACTCTCCAAGCAACAGTACAAGTGCTGCAGTCTTACATCTCAGTCTTATTTTTGCAGTGTGAGCGGCTTAAATCAGAGCTGCTTAAATCCAAACATGACGATGTCGTGGCACAGCTAAAACAACAGGTTCTAAAGACCACAGAACGGCAAATGACAGTATTTAGTTTTGTTATTTCTTCATATCAAGATCAGTTGAAGAATGAAAAAGATGCAAAAAGTTCAATCAGGGATTCAAGGTCAGTAGTACAGGTATCGCAAAACTTTAAAACAGTTAACTACAGTGTACACACTGTAGTTTAATGAAAAGATTATGTTGCGCTTTTATTTCTCTTTGTTTTGGGGCATATTAATTGATGAAAATGAGTGAAAAACAAAGGGAAACAGTGTGCAAAGAAAGTAGCATCTGATAGCCCACGGCTAGTGGATTTTGGCATTGGGCTAGTGAATTCTGTTCTTAACTTGCCCGATGGGCAAGTGAAGTATGTTGAGGAATTCAGCTTACAGAAGAACTGTGAAATCAATTCTGCTCATCAAAAAAATTGAGGGGCTAGTTGAAATGACGTTTGGGCTAATAAATGCTAGCTTCAGCTTGCCCAAATGACAAGCTGTAAAAATGACTTTCTTTGCACCCTTGGAAATAAAATTTAAACCAAGGATAAATTTGAACCATAACATTATACATGTAACACTGCTCAAACTTTTATTGCATATCCAGTATCCTCAACTCTTGCCAATCAGCCTACCGATTCTTGAAACAAAATTACAAAATAATATCTCTAGAATTTGTCTTTGTGTTACACACAAATGGGGATGTACACTGTAGGCAATATCTCTGACAAGATGGCATTTTGGGGAAGATGTACCGTAAGTAGTCTGGGTGTGAGAAGGTCCTTGGAAAGAGACTAAGAGAAATCTAGTAAGAATATCTATAAAGAATAGGGGAATGAATGAATGTACAGCTGTTGGTGGACCCTTACAAAGAACTACAGAGGCGAATGTTACTGGGTATCAATCTTGAGAGAGTTTACTGTGCTGTTAATGTTAACACATTCTTTATTTACACTATGCAGATGTCAGATCTTTAAGGACTGTATTCCAGTAGTGGAACTCGCAAACTCTGTAATTCATTCTGCCCTTGATGATCCAGACATCCCATTGTCTCCAAACGAGCTCCGCTGGCTAGGCTGCAATGTGTACAATTTGGGCTGTGTGTCATATCAGAGAGATTGCTTTACTGAAGGAGTTCCTCTGTTAGCTATTGCTTGTGAAGAGCTGCGAGTATTGTGCTTTAATGGCAAGACTGATGAGGAAATTCTTACAAGGATTGTGGAGGTAATATGGCCTTAAGCCTTGTAATTTTTCTAACATACTGTGTGGCATGAAATTTTTGTGGGAGTTTGCAACTTTTGTGTTTTGCGGGAACAAACAATGCTACAGTTTGTGTACCCTACACTGTATGTAAAACCAGTATAACAGATTACTTTTCTTTGTCATTCAATTAAAGTAACATCTGGGATGACTTGATTGTTCTGATGATCGATTGGAAGATTTTAAGTTGCAAAATATTTACTGTGGAGAAATTTTTTGCAGGAAAAATGTGTGCTGGAAAAATCGCAAAAATTAGAACCCGCAAAAATTTCGTGCCACAAGGTAAATGATGTACCATTTTGACAAGCCCCAATAGAGATGATTACCAAATTTATCCTTTGTATAATACTAGTGCTCACCAATCATTTTTTTCATATTGGGTATTAAATACTTGTGATTCATTTTTTTGTACTGTGCATAAAATGCCACATCAAGGATTTTCCTTTTTTCTGAGAAATGGAAGCAAACACTTGTGATGTTAACCCACCAGATGGGTCTTACAGTAATCTGTCCTGTCACGCCATCATTAATAATATAACTGATTTCTTTTAGGTGAAGCTCCTAACAAAATTTGTACTGCTGACTGACTGTCAGCGACGAGCCAAACAGATGGCTGGTGCACTGACAACAGCTACCACTCAGGTTTTCATGGCACTTCAAACTGATTCTGATGCAAATGTCTTGAGGCAGCAGATCAAACAATGGACCACAGTGAAACATGAACTGGTGAAAAGTATGCAAGATGAAAAGAAACAAGCTGAAAGATCAAGGTTTGTCATGAATTTTCGTTAAAAAATTAATTTTGATTAAAAAACCACACACGCACCACTGGTTGAGAATACATGAATATGTCATATTTTATTACAACTGCATGAATACTTCAGTGAGGTGCTCTTTTCTAAAAAGTATGAGATTCTGTTCGTCCAAATACGTCATGTGATGTCTTACCTGTCTTTCTATTTTTCTCTGTTTACAATAGAATCCTTTGCAGTGTTTTAGCAGAACAGAAAGATGCTGAAGATATTAACAGCAGTCAGCTTTGTTTAGTTCTTCAGGAAGAGCTTGCTTCTTACAAGGCAAAGAAGTAAGTTCTCAAAAAGACAGATATCACAAGGTTTCTGGACTTGTCGCAGAAACAGGGAAAGAGTTCCTCATTTTAATTGTCCATTTAGCTCTTTTATTACCATACAATATAGTATGAACAAGATCCTGGAAAGAAATAAATACAGTTAAACTGGGAAAACCATGAACACCAGAAATATTTCTGGAATGCTATTGTCTTGCAAGAGAAAAGCCAATCAGGCGTGAGAAAACTAAACTGCAAGCAAGAATGTTAGTTAGTTTGTGGTTTCGTGGCCAGTTCACGTGTCCTGATCTTTGCTGTGATTATTAGTCATAACACAATAAACATTCTTGAGATATTTCAAGTCTTCACGGTGTTCCCGGTCGCACTGTAAGCTCATGTGAAAGTACAGTGTACATACAGTGCATGTATTGCTGTCAGGACTGTCACTAAGAAACAGGGACCAGGGATTTCCGCCAACGACTGTGAGTGTGAGCCCCAACTACTCTCATAGGAAACAAAAGTAAAATACATTATGTAGAACCAAAAGAACTTGCCAGCTGTACAATTCCCCTCCTACTAATTACATATCAATGCTGCATTCTGATTGGTTGAGCTACTACTAGGCTATATGTTATAGCCCACTAGTACCGAAAAGCACGGGCTATTTGGCGGCAAAAAAGGATTAAAGTCCAGCTTTAACTAGCAGGGTTGTCACTAAGGGCCGGGGGCCGGGGATTTCCCCCGGCTACTCAGAGCATGGCCCCCGGCTACTTTCGTCATTAAATTAAACCAAAAGAGCACACCTTTGAAACACACAAAGACTATCCATCAAACTAAATGAAAGATTCATCTGCAGCAGGTTCAAGTGATTTTGAAATACTCGCGTGCAAAACCTAAGAAATGTCGGAAAAAGACATCTGCCTTAGATTTGGTACTAGTACACACGCGCGAAAACTCTCCGTTCGCGAAATGTCAGTAGAAAGTTTTAGCAACGACGACGGCGACGGCAACGAGAACGTCAAAAAAGCAATTGGTTTATTGAGCAAAACAACTATTTTGCACGCGCATCACGCTTTTTTGTACATTTCTTTGCCGTTACTGCACTACTACGACGTGAAAATGCCTAGGGTGCGGATTGGGAAATCCGGATTTAGATTTTGAAAATCTAAATCCGGATTTCCCAATCGAACGTGAAATCCGAAAACGGATTTCACCTCCGAGAAATCCGTCCTCAGGGTGGATTTCAATTAAGAAATAGAAATCCGGATTTCATGGATTTCATTTTTTTTGAGGCTTCATCCGAGCGTTAAATCTCCCTGATGCTGATGTTGATGATAATGAGGATTATGATGAAGGCTTTGAAGATGAACACTATGACTGATTGCTATGTTTAGGAAATTGACGTTTAAGTGACCAGGTCTATATTTAGCTTTGTGAGGTATCGAGTATATAAAATAACGCACGGTCAACGGGAAATATTAGATCATTGTCCGCAGGTCATGATCACATCCTCTCAGTTCTACTTCCAAGAAGTTATATTTAAAAGGGAAGTTAAGCATTAGCATTACTTTTGCATTCTTCTCCCTGAGTCTCGTTTTGACATCTCAGCGTCGTTTATAAAGTATTAGCCCTCTCTTTTAAATGCTTTTCCGTATGTCAGTTTCTTCGTATGTTAAGTGATGTTTCGTTCCTAAATTCGAGACCACTAATGTTACCAGTTGTGCAGTTTAGTTTTGCCATATTCTATCCCGCAATTTTTCGTACGTTACGCTTGTTTTAGCGTTATCATACTTTTATTTTTCAACAAACCATAGTAACCTTGTGTTTATGATGCTTTTTCGTACATTCATCGTCCGCTTGTCGTCTTTCCGCTTCTCCGTGAGTTAATTCATTTGTAATATTAGTTTTACTTTTGTTTTCTGTAACTTGTTTCGTTCTTACGTATAACAAAATGAGGATTTACAATTGATTTTAAAACGCATGTTAATTCATTTCCACTTTTCATTTTCATTTTCATTTCCATAAGAATCGATTGTCCTTTCCACATTTTTAACATTTGTAAAGTATCGTTGTGATTTAACACTTCACTGGCCAGCATGCGCCTTGTCTGCGTGAAGATAAGACTGCGCGGATAACGTGACCGGTGCCTACCTGTCATCTATTTCAGACCCGGTGCTTACATGTATACTCCCATTTGACGGCCACTAAAAAAACTCTCCAACGAGCCTTTACGTAAAGTAAAAACTTATTATTTTAGGGTCTCCGAATGATGTTGTTTTCTTTAATAGAGACGTGATCATCATAAAACCGCTAATGATAGCTGTACTCTTGATGAAGATTGCCTTTTTGGGGCGTTAATGCGTTTTAGAAAACGGTAGAAGTTGCGCTGCAAAAACTTCTTGTAGGGGGTTCTCTAGGACTGCTTGCGACTTACCCGGCTACTAACAACAAATACCCGGCAACTTGAAATCTTAGTGACAACCCGAACTAGCTAAAATTTTTTTATTCTCGACATTTTTGACCAACTAGTTGGGTATTTAACAATTATTCCTCTGGCCCTCATGGCCTCTGAGTCAATAGCTCATTCGGCCTTCGGCCTCATGGGCTATTGACTCAGAGCCCATTCGGGCTCGAGGAATAATTGTTAAATACCCAACAACTTTACATGTATGCAGATCATGAGGTTCC
>CALNXK010000502.1:0-17500 GCA_942486035.1 Porites lobata | reverse complement strand
CTTTTTTAAAAACATTCTAAGCTAGAAGACTTTTTGATCGAATCAGGAAGTGAGTTCCAAGCAATGGCAGCTCTATGCTTAAAAGTCAGCCTGCCAATTTCTGATTTAGGACTTGGAAATTCAATATTCATTGATTTCCTCAGGCAGTGAGATGATTGTTTTAACATTACTGTTTCGCTAGCTGCAATCCACTATGTTCATTACCGTTCTCAAAGATGCATTACAACGCCTTCGAAACCTAAAGTAGAATTAAAGTACAAATATCACTACGAGAACGCATAAATAAAATAATATAACGAATGTCAGATCAATGTTCCTCGATAGGTACTCGGTAGCATTTGTGTCCTGCAGCCGCGAATGTTCGATCCATTGAGTCCTCTCAAATCCACTCTTGTAATCCACTCTCCACTCTTTTCCACGACGAATCTACTCTTGCAAGTTACAACTCATGTCTTTGAATTAATTACAATTTCGCTTTACTGAAAGGTACGATTTATGAATACTAAATAGTAAGGGCTTCAACGAGCACGTGCATATGGAATGTCACGAACTTTCGCACGTATCAGCGAAACAATTACTAGATCATTTAAAACATTGGTATTGCGTCTATAGTAGCATTTATACGCTTCTACTAACAGTCTCTTAGTATAGTAAAATGATAAATTGTTCCAGCCTTTCAATTTATTTAATTGATCAGCATTCGAATTCCTTGAAAGTTTAAAAATAAGTTTAGAAGCTCGTATATGAGCACGCTCAAGATCATCCATTAGTGCAGGTGAGCAGGAACCCCATACTAGTATTCCGTATAAGACACTTGGAAGTACAGTCCAAAAATAAATGGTCTGTAGAATGGATGATGGCAAGAATTTAATTCTTCTGAGGACTGCTATTTTCTTATTAAAAGATTTTAACAGACTTTTAGTGTGTTCTTGCCAAGAAAGATTACTGTCTATAGTTACTCCTAGACATTTACATGATGATTTTAATTCAATAAATTTTTCACCATACTTCAAAGGCAACAATGCACCAATGAATCTTTGTTTAGATAATAATACGGCTTCTGACTTAGTTTCATGAGCAATCAATCTGTTAGCACCACACCAACTAAGAACTTGATCTAGTATAACTTGCATGGCCTTAATTATAGTATCAATATTATCACTTATGGTAAATATGGTAGTATCATCAGCAAACATATAAAGTTCTCCCGAGGTTACAGATTCAGGAAAGTCATTGACATAAAGGGAGAACAGTTTGGGTCCTAAGATTGACCCTTGTGGTACTCCAAACTTGATAGAGCTAGTGTCTGATTTCACTTCATTAACTTGAACAAATTGGTTACGATTTAACAGGTAGCTTCCCATCCAAGATAGTAAATTTCCTGATATACCAACAGCTTACAACTTTTGTAATAGGATGGTATGGTTCACCGAGTCAAAGGCCTTCCTGAAGTCAATAAACAGAACACCAACTTTAAGATTAAAATTTTGTGATAATTATAGTCCAGGGCTGATTTGAATGTGTGTGGCTTTTGGATGGTTACAGGCTGAGTGCTTGGGCCTGGGCCAGTAGGGTCCTTACCTTACGAGTTTTGCCTTTATGTTTTTTATCAAAATACTGGCAGAATATTTGGTTATCCAAGGTTGTGCTCCAGTTGGAAATAGTTCTTTAATATTAATCCTATGCTAGCAGTGATTTTGTTACCTCTGGTCTGTGTCCTGCGTCCCTTACTCATAAAAATCCCCAAAGACGCAAAATAATTCATTGCATGTGTCCTACATCGATCTGAAGATGTGTATATCTGGCCCATTCATGTAATTTTTGTGGCAGTTATTATGGCTGTTGTTTAACGATGCTTATTTCTTTTAGCCTTTGTTGTGCTTTAAGATAGAAGGACAATATTATTCAAATTTCAGTATACTTTAACACAGAACTTTTGAGTCGGTATTCAGATTAACTGCCTGGTTACATAAAGGCCCAAGCATTTTCAATTTAGGACTCATTGGTTCTGGACTGGGACTCATGATTTTTCACAAGACGAGTCCCAGGACTCACCATAACTATTTGTAACAAAATCACTGGGCTACACATAGGTGCCTTGGATTTCACATGTTCAGATCACTGGGTTTCTGTCAATTTTTTCTCAGAGCACAGCCTTGGCTACCAGTCCTTGCCTCTAAGAGTGTAACCTCACATTTATCAGTATCTGAGTGCCTGTTTGTTTTCCTCTAAACTAAACATAATTATCTGTTCCTGTGTTTAGTACTCAGAGGGAGAGCAGTGTTTAATGAAAGTGTTACAGAGTGATCCTTTGACTCAGAAGAGCTACAAGTCCCACTTACTGAAGGCCAGATTAATGTCTTTGTGTGCGAAATACTCCATGCTTCCAGCTAAACTCCACAAATTCAGCATTACTTTGGGTGAGTTAAAAACTCAATTTAATAATTTACCAGTAATATGTTGTTTTAGTATTCTAGTAATATGTATATTCTAGTTAGACCAACATCACAGTAGGGATTATGTACCAACAGTTTATTTCTCTGGGAAAATCAAATCTGAAGTTTTGCATCTTATGAATCCTGGGCCAAAAGTATAGTCATGGATAAAACTAAATTGCGATTTTTTAGGTTTTATGATCTCTGCATTTCTTTGCTCGTGGATCCAAAGAAAGACCAGGATTTCCTGTAAAAATATGAGGCCAACCATCTCACCACCCCAGATTCTGCAAGTACCGCTGGAATACTCGAGAATCCATTCTTTTGAAGAAATTTATTTGGCTAAGGAAAGTAAAAAACATTGATAGTTCTCAAAACATAAAAAATATATCTGATCTTGGCATCTTTGATGTCTAGCATCGGAAAAGGTGGCTGTCTGACATCAAAACCATCAACTGTCAAAGGAAATCTTTTTGAGATTTTTTGATTTCCCAACATTCCCTTAAGAAATCCAAAAATCTGAGATCAATTATCTAATTTTGGACCCCTGCATGGAAATGTACCAAACTTGTCATTGTGTGGTTACATGTAACAGAGGATTGAATAATGGCCTGAACACTGAATCTAGTAAGTTAAAGGTGTCCATTAAGGGAACATTGACTCTATCATGAATGATCTTGTTCTTTTGTGAAGATCCTGTTGTTGGTTCACTTACTTCTTTGGAATGTGCTCTTGATGGATTTCACAAGTTAAGCTACATGGCTGAGGAGGTGTTTGGAGAGGATGTGTTCAGCAGTGGGCGAAAGAAGGGCAAACAATAAAAATGTGTCAGGTAAAAAGATTACCCTTATCTACCATAATGTTAGCCTGCAATTATCACCTCTCAGGACATGTCACTGAATAGTTTGTCAGATATGTTACTTTTTGTGCCTGCTGTTACCCTCTCTTCATTCAACAACAGTTACTTCCCTTTCCCAAGACACTGTATTATTGTTTTAATTGCGTCAATAACAAAATGTTTCAATCCGATTGGTTCATAACAGCCCATATTTGTAGCTTAATTTTGCTATTTTAACTCCAAACTGTCTGATTTGAGCTGTCCAATACCAGGAGCTTGTAATAGGACAGTTAAAGAACCAATAAAAATCAAGTAGCAAATTCCACTAGCCGATGAAATTTAACTACATAGCGCATGATAACCAATCAAAATCAGTGAAAAAATAGTGATCAGGTAAGCTGTCCAGCGTCAACTGGAAAAGAAAAATGGATGAAACTAAGTTGTCCAGTGACTTTTATTTACATTAATAAATATTCCAAGACTGAGATTGTGGCATTTTGTTGTTGGCATAATTAACTGGTAAAAGGACTTTGTGTCGTACAATTCAGGGGTGATCGGACTCGTAATTTGAAGTTACTAGCCCGATTACTCCCTGAACTGTACTTCACTCAGTCCTATTACCATTACTAAGAAGCTGCAGCCTCCTACTTTGCCTTGAATTTGACTTAAATCACACTGCAACCTACAGTTGAACTTCTCCACATTCTTTGCTTATGTTTAAAGAGGTCTCAAAATTTAATGGATCAAATTCTAGCCACAAGTGGAAGTGCATTTTTCCCTGTTCTTTTCATCTTCTTTTCACGTGTGTGAATTGTTTGTTACAATTATATTCATTTCTTTATCATCATAAACACTACATCACAACACTTTCAAGTTCTTTATTTTGTTTCAATTTTTTCTTTTTTTTATTCTCCCAAGTATCAATCAAAGCCTTTTCCATATGTCACTCCTGAATGAGCTTCTGTCTTCATTACTACAAGTTGGCCAGTTATATGCCCAACAAGGTGCTGTAAGAGAGGCATTCAGGCAGTTTGTAGATGGTCTAACTTTGGCAAGACACTGCTCTACCTTACAGGTATTCATTATAATGCTTTTCTTTAACCACACTTGTTTTAGATGGTCTGATCCAATACACAGTGGTCAGCCATAATTATCTCGCACTTTTTCGTTCATTTTCAGCAGCACTGTAATGCCTTGTTAGTTCCTAGGCAGTAAAATGAATTCATTTTGTTTCCTCTGCATCCTGTGTCCCTGATGCATAAAAATCCCCAAAGACGCAAAATAATTCATGAAAGGCGTCCTGCAGGACTCGAAGAACGATCGATCGATTTGAAGATGATTTTTTGGTACAGTATCCTGTTCGTGGGATTTCTGTGGCTGTTGTTTAAAGATGCATATTTATTTTAGTCTTTTCTTGTGCTTTAAATATATAGAAGGACTGTATTTTAATTTCAGTAAAATGTAATAAAGAGGTTTGGCGTCTGTCTCCGGATTAATTGCTGGTTACATAAAGGCCCAAGCAGTTTTAACTTAGGACTCCTTTTTCTGTCTCAAGGACTCATGATCTTTGACAAGATGAGTCCCAAAACTCACCAAAACCATTTGTAACAAAATTTCTCTCTTTCTCTTACAGGCTTTAAATTCTTTTTGTTCGTTACATAATGTAATTGCAAGGTTGCAGCATGGAAGTAGCTGAATTGAAATCACTGTTATCGATGACTTCTATATAGCAAAAGAATAATTACTGGCCAGGCATTAGATACTGTTTTCATTTTGCTTGGGAGATAAACATTTTACACAAACTATGTAAGGGAATGTAGCATTGCCGCCTATATTCGACCTGATTGCATATTGATAGAACATATAATTCTTCTCCTTTAGGATCGCAGAATTTCTCATTAACATTGCTCAGTTGGAACTCAAACAAGGCAAGCTTGATAAGTGTGAAAGTCGTCTTGAGCAGCTCAGTAGACTCCTACAACCAATTTTGAAACCTTCCAACCGATCCAAGCTTTCCAAAAATGAAATTCAAGAACCTCTGCTTCTTGGTCATCCAGAGACATGCGAATGTGTAAATTGTATTGATACAACACTTCACAACATACTGATTACTCATTAGGTACTCCTTGAGTGTTGCCAAATATCTCTTGTATATTTCAAGACCCGAGCAATCAGGGGAGGCTCTAGAACTGGTGCATTCAGTGTGTCAGTGTGCTGAAAAAAAAATGGTGATGTGTGTTCAGAGACTTGAAATGATTTTATGTGGTTGTGCATGTAGTGCTCCAAGTGAAGGGATTTTGAAAGAGACAAAGAAGAAAGGCAAATCAAAGTCTGCAAAAGGACACAGGGCTACAAAGTTGTTCTGTTTCACAGTTAATGTTTTGTCAGTATTTTGCTTCATTCTACTGCATTTAGTGCACCTGTTTATAAAGGTTTTTGTTCCAATTCTTTATTTCTTTATTCATTTTAGACCTACAGAGCTGGATGCATTAGTTTTCGGCCATCTTTATTCAGTTTTGACCGGATATCTTTCAGATAATTCTCTCACTTCTGTCGTCAGGGCAAACAAGAACCTTGATAACTTTGTCGTGAGAATATTGAGGGAATTCTTTCAGTGACTAATCAAGAATCTGCCATTTGTTTGGCTCACAAATATTTCTCAAGGCCATTCGTACCTGAGAAAAATAAGGACAGATAAAGAAAAGTGAGACTTTTTTCTTCTGCTCTTATAAATGTACAGGTGTCTCATAGCTCCGGTACGTTTTATTCAAGATTGTTAGGTGACTATGGGCGTATTAACTTGATTTTATAGACGACCACCACCTCCCGTATGAAAAATGGGCCGTTAAAAGGGGGAGGGTCATGCAAATATGTGTCCGTGATGTAGAGGTTCACCTACAGAAGAAAAAAGAAGTTTTTTATTTTGTAAAAAAACCTGGCAGAAATAGGAGAGTTGAGTGATCAGCTGTCAGAAGCAGAGTCGGATTCTTAATGCTGTCATCTAAAATGTATGTATATGGCATTACAAAGAACAGATTAGAAATATATTTTGAGCTTTCATAATACTGACTCACCCTAGTGTATTGCAAGAACTAGATTTTATCATTTATACAAGAGGGGGAGGGTCATGATATTTTAGGCCAAGGTCAAGGGGAAGGTTAGCAAATTTCACTCCCATTGCAGGGATGGGACACCTCATTTCCGAATCCAAATTTAAAATTTCCGCCCCCCTCCCCCCTGCTAATTTCTGACAAGTCCCTAAGAAGATTGTGTCGTTACGCATATATGGCCCTGTCAAATGAGAGCAGTGTGAGCGCGTAGCCTAAATTTCCTTCCCCTTCCTTTTCTAACGCCTACCAAGCAGGCTATGCATGTGGGTGTGCGAAAATTGCCATCTGCCCCCCTACCCTTTCCTCTGCTATCCCGGTCCTGGAAGGCCGCCAGGATATTTCATGTGACATACATGATTCCGGTCCTGGAAGGCCGCCAGGATATTTCATGTGACATACATGAATAACGTTCTTGAGGAAGCCAGACGATGGCGACGGCGTCGGTCTAATTGCAGTGTGATTCGGGCATTGGTTTAATAGCTCAGATAGATGCATTGTTTTTTACATTAGAGAAGAGATTACCGGAAGAACATTGAAAAGCAAACGAAAATCTGAACTTGGAGCTGTAGCGGGGTAAGGAAACTTGTTTTAACATAGCACTTTCAGTTAGAAGCATCCTCCATAGCTATGCTGATCCCCCGGACTGATCGGCGGGTTGCCTCTGCTTGCTGTTATCACAAATAGCTGTAATGTGCTGTTTACTTAAAAATAAGTCCCCACAGTTTTCTGAAATGATACATTAACCGACCTAGTTGAGGTGTAATAACTTGTTTCGAAAAATACGATCGACTCACTTCCGGCTTTGTATAAAGGTTTGGATTAAATTTGTTGGAAGACGTTTACATCAAATTCAGGGAAACTGAGCTGGTAGAAATTTCGTAACTGAATTGCGTGTGAATTCACGGCTCATTACGAATGCAGAGATGAATCTGAAATCTACAACTACCAACAGATTCAACTTTCGAATAATAAACTCATCAATGGGATCTTGAGGGGTACGGTTGACCTGGCTTGACTGTAATTTATAAATTTTATTTCCCTTTTGCTGTTTGAAAGTCAGATAGTCTAAGGTTCAAAAATGTCTAAGCAGAAGAATAAGATCGATTTTAAGGCCAAGAGCATGGCAGAACTGCAGGAACGAGGACTTCAGTGCTTGTAGTTGAAATTCTCACCAAAGCAGCTGAATTTGTTTTAACATTGGAGCTAAACTTCGAAAGAGATAAAACCGGTGGTGAAGGTAAATTTCACAGTACATACATAATTCAAATTTCAAAATTCATGATCGCACGCCATTAATTTCCAATCCATTTTCGCTATAAAGACAGTTTGGCCATGGGTTGTTTGACATTATATTTTCCACTGTATATATATTACGGCAAAGAGGGACTCAACACTTTTGATGACACTTATGCTGATTATTTACTAACTGCTAAGTTGAATCAAGAGGCTGTTCACATATCTGTAGCAAAAAAGTGCAGGCTTCTGTGAACATGTACTGGCTTTGTACTTAATCGTGGAGAGACAAACGGAGGCAGTGTACTTCAGGCAAGATAAGCATAGGCTTATATTAAAGTGTATAAAAGGCAGTCAAGATAAAAATGTAAGCACATGCAGTATCATGAATTATAAGTGTGTCTGCATCATAAGTTTCATTTTTTCCAAGTTTAGATCCACCACGCAAAACCATTCTTTCAACTGCAGAGGAGATTTCCATGCACTTGTTGAAACTCCATGTTTTGGAATTAATCCCAGCGAATATTTTTTCTGTCCCAGGAGGTGAATTAATAAACAGACCCTTGAAAATAAAGAATCATGAACCCAGAATCAGGAGTGAAATTTCCTGCTTTTGAGCATTGGAGCTGGTCTGTTGTTTTTGCAAAAGGTCTTTTCATTGAAACTTTGTGCCCTTTATTTGATATAAAAAAGAAGTTCTTTTCTTGTCTTGGGTCAAAGACTGTTTTCCTGTAATGTTTTAAAAAAACTAGGCATATCTTAACCCTCGGACATACATGTACAAGGGGGGAGGGGGAGTGGCAGCTGCCATCCCCCCCTAAGGTTTTTCTGATTTTTTTCCTTGACAATAAAAGATCAGCACCTGAAGTTTTCTGTAGCTGTTTGTTTATCACTTGCGCCATTTTGAGACAAGTTTAGTGATGGTCAGTTACTATGGTTACGAGATATGATGTCATTAGTGGCAGGTGGTCAAGCCATTTTTGAGTGAAAGTGCATGTTTTTTCAATTTTTTTCAACACTAAAAGTAAAACTTGTGGATATAATGATGCAAAGTAAATATTTATGTGTTATTTTACAAGTTAAAGTGCAAAAAAATATTTATTCTTCCTTTTTTTTACCTGATTTCTAATTCTTGATAAAACCCAAGCTGGCGGCCAAGATGGCAACCTTGTTTTGAGATGTCACAGAAATCCAGCAGTGCCACCACCCACAAAGTATACCTCATCATGTAGAGAAGATCAAAGGCTTTCCACTGAAGACAAAATTCTTTTGAAACACTGCAACATATCAAAAACTATTAAAGAGGGGGGGTCCATCAACCCACCCCCCTTTTACCATGGTGGAGGTCTGTGTGTATGTCTGAGGGTTAAGCAGTGGCCCAATGGACGTCATCAAGCTGACAATGATTAAGCAAAATTCTATGGTATTTTGCAAAAGTTAGAGTCCTTACATGTCCATTTAGCAATGGAGCTAAGAACCAAAATTTGGTTTTTTGACTAAACTGGGATTCGGCTAAAAACTTTAAACAGCGAACTTTAGAGTACCTGACTACTGTTTTGTATGCCTATAATGTTATGCCGAGTAATTCCGAAGTTGAGTTGTAGTATCATACCACCAAAATCATACAAGCAATTACACTATCCAAAACAGTAGCAGTGGACAAAAAGGTGAAATAAAACTGAGAATCACAGTAGCTATACAAAGCATGCATAATACTATTGCATAAAACTGACATTTAATTTAGCAGCCAATAAGTTTACAAAATTCTAGTACTCTGATACATACCTACATGTACCTTAACCTATGGTGGCTGAAAACTGTCTATTGAAAATCCGAATTTTGGATGTTATTCTTTTGGCTATTATTTCCTTTGTCCCTTTTTTCCAGTGTATTTATATTTTTTTGATTTTATATTATAAGAAAAGTGAAAGTAAAAACAATAGAGCCCCCTAAACGAAATGAAACCCAGAAATTCAAAAAACTAAATTAAAACAAAATAGATTTTAATGCAGTTGAGTACTGCTATTACCAGGGTGCACTTCTGGACTATAACACAGAAGCTCCACTAATAATGGAGACACATGATGCAGTTTCACTTTTATCTGATTAAAATATTCCATGTTTCAAACCCTGCGTTTACATCATTCCATTTATTTTTTAGTATTACATGAAATAAAAATTACAAAATGAAATATTTTAATTAAGATTTTAAAAGCTTCGCGTGACTAATCTCGCGTGACTTACTTTACAAAACCAATTGACGTCATATGGCGGCTGTCGCTCTTGGTGAAGTGAGCCAAGGGACAGCAATACAAGACTTCCTTCTTTCATTTACCTTTGCTGAATTGCTGTGTGTGTCTTTTGGCCATGGATAAAGGTTAGGCTTGTGTGATTTTAAATTCTTAAACACTTGTTAACTTAAAACAAGTCATGATACCCGGGTCATGAGAGCGAGCATTTGAACTCACAATTTACAAGTCGTAAATGGTAATCATTCTTTATCTTCGCGTCTGTCAATTTACTTTAATAGTCTATGAATTTCCACGCGGAGCCAATTGGATAGTGTGTATCTGCCGCACGTTTTCTTTCTTCGTTTTAACTGAGCTATAGTTTCAAGATATGAAATAAAACCAGGGCCTTGTGTATGTTCGTTCGTTTCGGGTGTTTGATATTCAAATCGCTATCGCAGTATTTACCACAGGTAACCCAGGCTCTGTGATAGTACCACAGTACGGTTCCAGTAAAATTACAGTGTTTGTATGGGGTAAAAATATCATCCTAAAATTTCTAGGAAATACTAAATAAAGATCTATAAAACTTACTCTGCAGTTAATTGTTGTTGTCCTTATTGCTCCAACGAAGTTTCGTGACAATTTGCAGTAATTTGTTTAAATTCACTCTATCTACAATAATTGTATATTATTATTGTAGATAGAGTGAATTTAAACAAATTACTGCAAATTGTCACGAAACTTCGTTGGAGCAATAAGGACAACAACAATTAACTGCAGAGTAAGTTTTATAGATCTTTATTTAGTATTTCCTAGAAATTTTAGGATGATATTTTTACCCCATACAAACACTGTAATTTTACTGGAACCGTACTGTGGTACTATCACAGAGCCTGGGTTACCTGTGTATTTACATACCCAGGAGCAGAATTCTTGCCTGGTAGTCAGAAAATCGTACTGATCTTCTACGAAGTTAATGCCTCGCTCTAACATCCTGAAAGCATTTCTTTTAGAATTGCCAGCCGAATAGGAAAACGTGAGCTGCATAAGCAGTTGACGAAGTATAGCATAGAAATCGCCGTTAATTCGTCTGCTCCCGTGTGACTCTGTCTACAACGTATTCTCAGGAAGGCGGCCGAATACTTTGTGGGTTTGACACCTGGGCTTTTACATCTTTGTAAATGGTTTTAGATAAGGGCCTATAAACGTGGGGGCTGACATCCGAGGGGGCTTATAACCGGAATTGAAAAGCGCTTCGAAACAAACCGGGCTTATATCCGGGGGGGGCTTACAATCGGATGTATTTTTTGATTTCAAGTAGAGGGGCCTATACCTGGGGGGCTCATAAGCGGCAGTTTATGGTATGACCCTTTCGTACAAAAGTTGGCAAAAGGTTTGGTTCGCCTTTTACGATCTTTATGAAATAATATATTTTTCCAACTGCAAAGACCACTCATAGCTAACCTTCACGTTTTTTTAAAGGCTTCCGGACCCAAAAGACACCAAGAATCCATACCCTTTTGGGAGTGAGGGGGGTTTCTTTCACTAGTATCCAGTTGTAAATCCTGACTTAGATATGAGACAAAGAAATTGGAAAAAAACTATGTTCCAGCAATGCTGGGACATTTGATCTCCCGTGTGACTTTAAGTTACGTTATCTGTTTCAGTGCAATGTAAAGCAATCAGCTAGAAAATATAGCCTGGTAGTTTTTATCTCATTTATTTCACGTTCTTTCACAAAGCAAACACTTCAAAACAGATAAACATGACAAGCACCTGGTATGTTGATGTTAACGAAAACACAGCTGACAGCTATGCAGACGTTGATCTAGGATGAATACTGACCGATTTCCCACGATGTAAACGAGCGCCGAAGGCGCAAGCTTCTAGGGGGGTCCGGGGGTAGGCTCCCCCAGGAAATATTTTGATTTTAACTCCTTAAAGTCCCCTTTCCTGGCCTGGGCTTCCGAGTCATTCAGACAGGATATTGGCCAGATTTCAATTTGGGAAGTGTTTTTTTTTATTAAAATGTATTTACTATGAATAATCTGTCCGATTTCCGTAAAACGGTGGAAGCCGGTGTGGATCCGCGCCTGCTATGAATTAGTTTCACTCCTGGTTTTTATGCTAGATTTTTAAGGAAAAGAAACACACACACGCACGCTAATCTGAGTTTCAGGCCTTTATACTACTACATGAGAAATTTCTGCAATTTGATTGGCTTAGAGCAGTGGTATTTCAGCTTAATTTGAAATACCCTAATAATAGCAAGATTTGTACCTGATATTTGGCATAAATACCACTTGTGATATGTCAGAATTGTCTAAAATTTCACTCGTTTAACGGCTCGTGAAATTACGTATAACAATTTTGAAATATCACTCGTGGTATTTATTCCAAATATCACTACAAATCATGCTATTACCTATACTATTAAGAGGTAAGGGGAAATTAAGACGAAACAGTGGGGCGAGAAAAGAGGGAGAAAGCCCTGACACACAAAGGCATTCTTCTTCTCTTCACTGCCTCCCTTTTCCTCTAGAAAAGCCCAGGCTAGTAAAAAGCATCAGCGGTTAGAAAATGCATTTTCTAGTCATTTGATGTGCTACTTTCCATGTTCCAGAAGGTTGTTGAGATAGAAGTCAATCGGTCCCACCCAGTGAAACGTTTTACCCGGGTTTTACCACCCAGTGAAACGTTTTTCCGTCTACCAGTAGTAGCTGTAATTGATTCTCTTTTTTTCTATTGTAGTAGTTTCTCTATTCTCCACAGTTGTAGTTGTAATTGAGTCTTTACTATTAATTTTTATTTTAGATGTTGGACGACTTTGATGTTTGAGCATGGCAGCTGCTTCACAGAAGGCTCAAACGCATGATGACCGAGTGCATGGAGCTCGCAAAGTGAAAGTGACTATTTTGGGATCTGAATGGGGACCAAGAAATGAGGGGCTTTCCACCATAAACAGAGAATTAGCCATTCAGTTAGCCAAGTGCCCTGAAGTGGAAATCACTTTCTTTTTACCAAAATGTAGTCAAGAGGATAAAAAAGTAGCCCTAGATCACAAAGTAGAGATCGTAGAGGCAACGCCTATGCCTGGCTTTGAAAAACTGGATTGGCTTTGCTTTCCGCCGAAAGATTTGCAAATCGACATTATCGTAGGTCATGGAGTTAAACTCGGTAGACAAGCACAAGTCATTAAAGACCTTAAAACGTGCAAATGGTTCCAAGTGGTACACACAGACCCTGAGGAGCTTGGGATGTTTAAAAACTTTTCTAATCCAATTTCAGAGGGGGAAGAAAAACACAAGACCGAAGTAGAACTGTGTAAAATGGCTGACCATGTTGTAGGAGTTGGTCCCAAGTTGAGCGACGCCTTTCGCTCATATCTTCGTGGCTGTAAAAAAGATGACCATGTTCTTGACTTCACTCCTGGGGTACTTGAAGAGTTTGAGGCTGTAAATCAGGATCCTAGCGAGAGGCAGCAACGCAGTGTCCTGGTGTTTGGTCGTGGAGACGTAGACGATTTCAAATTAAAAGGGTTTGACATTGCCGGGAAGGCTATTGCCGCCTTACAAGATACTCGTCTTATGTTTGTTGGGGCATCGGATGGAAAACACGAAGAAATAGCAAAGCGGTTAATCGAGTGTGGCGTTCCTGCAAGTCGACTGAGAGTAAGAGGATTTGCTCAAGACCGAGAGAGTTTGAAGCGCTTATTCCAAGAAGTGGATCTTGCAGTCATGCCTTCGAGAACAGAGGGATTTGGACTAACAGGACTCGAGGCAATGTCAGCTGGTCTCCCTGTGCTCGTCAGTCGCAATTCTGGTTTTGGAGAAGCACTGCGCAGTGCAGCTTTTGGTTCATCATTTGTAATTGACTCAGAGGACCCAGCAGTGTGGACCGTAGCCATCCAGAATATCTTGTCCAAGAACAGGGAATGTCGACTTGAGGAAGCGGTGACCTTGCGTGATTCCTATGGCAGGAAATACAACTGGTCCAAACAGATAAAAGAGTTAGTTGACAAGATGATCAGCCTGACTCGTGGTAGGAATGTCAATCATATTTTCTTCAGTGGCACATTATCAGGTAACAATAGGGAGAAAAATCAAAAGAGACAGAAATAGGATTGCTTACAAGTTTTGCCCTGAAGTCTTGATAAAAATGTTCTTGAATACCTATTTGAACCTTATGTTGAAAACAGCAAAACTGTAACGTTTGTAATTTTTCAGGTACATTGTTTTCAGCGGAATGGTTTCTGGAGAGCTGTCATCATACCCTTCGGTAATAGGCTTTATCTGCAGCACTTCACACTTATGCTTATAGTTATGTTTTCTCGATTTTGTAGCAACAGAAGATTCTCGTAGGGCCCGGAGCTCCTTCGAAACAAAGTGCAACGCCTCTCAGAGGATGGAAAGCATGACTGAGGACCATGAAGGTATCTTCGTAGAAAGCATGCGTAGAAATCATTTCTTTCTGTTTTTAACCAAGTGGGAAAAGCGCGGGAGGCGCGCGAGAGCGAGCAAAAAGTAGGGACGGGGAGAGAATTAAAACGTCGGCCGCTAAGCTTCTATCCCAGAAATACACAACCTAATATATTATGCCCAACAAATGTCCGCCACGGAGAGCAATGTGCACACCTGGAATTGACTAAGTTAAGTTGATTAAGTTTCAAAGAGATTATAATTGTAACGACTGAGCTTGTTTTTGCAGAGCCTTCTACAGAAATTGACATCAACCAAAGAACAAACTCTTATCACAACGAGCAGCTTGTTTCAGAAACGTCCCTTAGTAGTGACTGTGAAATGAAAGCTGACGCTGCATCAGGAAATCCGACTAAAATATCCACGAATACAGACTCTCAGTCTCATAATAGCCGTAAGCGTAAAATGTCAGAATTCTCTTGTAATACAGGTATGCAAAAACATGAGTTGTTTCTTTTGCTATTGCTGACTAGTGCACTACTATACCTAAAGGGGAGAAGTGATTGTTAGAGTATTCAAAGGTACTTTTTCCGACAGGACTTGATACCGTTTTTGCTCGTACTATAGACGTGTATTATTAAGAACAGTATAACGTATGTAGCCCCGATACCAATGGACGTTTGATGGGCGTCATTTTCATCAGCGGTTAAAAAAACGTTTTTAAATAAATATTTAAATATATAAAAGATATAAATACGGTATGTCGAACACTAAAATTAGAAAAATTACTTTACGTACTAAAACTGTACCAACTGCATAAAACCTACTAAAACCGAATGAAAACGTTACATCAAATTACATAAAAGCTTTCTGGAATGAAAATGTCGCGAGTGCCTTCTTAAAAATCAGGGGCACCCAACGACTGTTTTCTATAAAATATCTGTTCGGAGAGGTAAATATTACCTAGAATTTTCTATTGTTTGAATATGGCTAATAAATTCTAGATGAACGTTCCATTCAGGTGCTATTTTTCAAGCTTATCTACAAAATTCCTTTCGATTTTCTGAAGTTTAATTTTTTCATATTTTACTCCTTATGTTAGGCTAATTTTCGTACAAAAGGGAAGCCTAAAATTTTCGGATTGAAAAATGTGATGGACAAAGAAATAAGAAAAATTATCACTTCGTAAAACGTTCAATTACATCTAAACTTTTCGGGAAAATAACACTGTAGCCCTTGAAATTTCGAAAAGCCTCAAATTCCTGTAGGATGACCGAACAGAAACAAATTTTATAGCACCACTTAGAATACATTTTTAGAGATCTAAAAGTACTCTGGACAGCCTAAAAAGGCTTTTCAATGCATTTAGGAGGAAACCATCGTTGGTTGTCCCTGAAAAAAAATGGCAATTGAGGGGCTTCTCTATATCGCAAAAGGAAATAAATTCCAAAGTCTAGGAGCAGCAACAGCAAAAGAGCGATCTCCCAACGTGGTTTAAGTCCTGAATTCTCTGCTATGCCATGAAAAATATCGTAGTGACAATTATTTTCAAAAATATATGCGAACAAAATTCCCAATTTTGCAAATTGTATCTTTGATCAAACTGCTATAAGCAGCACAGGGAACCCGAACGCTGTATTAGCTAATAGAATAATTAAATTTATTTACGCTGTATTATTACCTAATAAAATAATAAGATGTATTTACCTGTGTTCCTGTGTCTTTATAAGTCGTTTTACAGTAGAAGGGATTTGAATCCGATCAGAGATCAAATGCGTTTGCTTGTCTGGCGCGTCGTAAATAGGACGCTCAAGTCTAATATTGTTACTCTTAACTTTCCTCTAACGGCCACGAGAAGAGAAAAGAGACAAGGGATGAAACTGTCTCTTTTCTCTTCTCGTGACCGTTAAATTGAAACCCGAGACCATCTCCCAAGGAGATCGAGAGTTAATATTTAGCACGACAATATTAGAAACGTGAGACGAAACTTGAGCGTCTTATTTACGACGCACCAGACAAGCAAACGCATTTGATAACCAGCAATGTTAACCGTCCCTAATCGGATTCAAATCCCTTCCAAAACAACTCTTAAAGACACAGGAACAAAGGAAAATGAATCTTGCTATTTCATTAGCTAATACAGCGTAAGTACATCTAATTTTTTCTATTAGTTATTACAGCGTTCGGGCTCCCTGTGTAAGCAGTAACATTTCTTAGACATTCAAGTATGTGTCTAATATTGTGAATCTGTGATATCGTCCTAAAGGTCCCTTGTAGCGGCTTTGATGAATTTGTTAATGCTCTTTGGCTATAATGAAGTTGCTTGAGTAGACATTCTGTAATAATGAATACCTTGACAAGAGCCGTCTCTTAACTGCAGGTACTTCAAGTGAGGATAGTGGAATCCTTTTTAAGAAGCATATGCCCTCCAACATAGCTAAACATGAAGGTGCATCTTCCCTGGGGAAGGAACCTCTGAACAGCTGGAGTATACAAAACATTGCAGGATCAACTTCTAGTATAGGTAAATGAAACAAGCTAATTATTTTGATAGATTGGTGCAGTAGTAATGAAGGTTCAGGTATAGTGGTTTGCCCCACCTGGATATTTGGGGGAAAAAACTTCAAAGTGTTAGCATGTTACAATGATATTAAAAAAAGCAGTCACCCCGTCGAACCCTGCTTTACGGATACCTTGTTATTACTGGCACTTTCCTTTGTCCCTGGGTAAAGCGCTTAGATTTTCTCTTAATTCTCTTAATACACGGACACCCATTAATGCGGATAACGGACATTTGTTTCTTGCCCAATCAATAGACTGTAATGGAATATCAACCAATAATCAGCGACAAAATTGTTGAGACATTTTACTCGAATAGGTTAACTTCAGAGAACAAAAGAATCCACACCCTTCCCCTGTCTCCTCCACTCAAAGTTGGGGTGTTTCTTGTTGTTTTCTACATCAGCATTGCATGGATGGGGAGAAAAACTATATTTCCCCTTTTTGAAGTCAATAAAGAGGCAAAAAGCCCAGTTTGGGGCAAGTAAACTCAACTCATTTTATCGCCGATTGTCTGAATCACTGTTGTTCCAATAGCTTTGGTTTAGAGACGATAACTAGTTGAGATTACTATATTCAACAGGTCGTTTTAACAAGATGGATAGGATACCCTTTTGATTTCGTTGCTGTGTTTTTCGAAGGAGAATTAGTTTTGCCAATGGCAATACGTAACTGA
>CALNXK010000501.1:105000-145000 GCA_942486035.1 Porites lobata | reverse complement strand
CTTTTACACTGTACTGTCAGACTTCTAATGTTTGACAATTTTGCTGCTTCTCTGGTCTATTGCAGTCGGTTGTGACTTGGTTGCGAGTAGACTGGGGCCTGAAGTCGTTTTTTTCCTTCCAAAGAACTACTGACTATTTTTTCTTTACGCTTTCCCCAGATGCCTTTTCAGGTTCCACAACAGGTTAGGCTTGACCCCCATTACAACTCTATGTTTTGGAAACTTCGGAAAGCTGACAACATTGAATTTTGGGGAACATGTTAATTAAAATTACTTTCAGAAAACAGAGTGAAATTCAAAATTATTTTGAGGAACAGGGGAACTGTATAGTACAGAAAATGAGCCCTGACCACAACACCCCAAAAGGGAAAGGATGGCTAAAATGGACCACAAATTATCCTCAACCCCAATGATCCCCTTTCTTGTTTGTGAAACTTTATAAGCCTCACTCACCCCGACTGACTCCTCAGAGGGAGTTGAATGAGGGGATTAAGTATGGTGAACGAAATGTCGAAAAAGAAAAGTACAGCTCACTAACGAAGGGGGCAACGTTGCAGAAGATCTCAAAACGTACATATTAAGATGATTTACTTTGATAACAGCTTTTTTCGGTTTATGGGTGACATGCAGGGAAACAGATTACTGAACTTTATTTTGCTTCCTAATTAGTCAACTATTTGCTGTATCTACTTTTTTTGACAAGCAACAGTCACATCTTTAAAAAAGTAACAAACTCCCCACAATGTAAATGTCTGCAGAGGTGTCTAACCTTGTGTTCACTTTGTCCTTGTTGTTTGTACAACTGGAAATTCAGACCGTCGTCGCTGTAGTTCAGCGTGTAATTTATTACCCACTGGCTCTTTAAATTACTTCCTTGCGTTGCCACCCGTGTGACAGTGACAGGATTGCTACCTAGATCAATCTGTAGCCATTGCTCAGCGTCATTAGCGTAAGCTGACCACGATCCTTTCAAGTTCAGTCTACCCTGGCTGGCTTCATGGTTGGCATCAAGCTGTGACGAAGAACTAATCTGCCCGTCAGTGATCGCTCCTTTCTCCATACCGAGAGCCTCTTGACATTCTAAATAACAAAACAAATTAAAAGGCAATGCCACAAAGATTGAGTGCTACTTGGAAATCTAATGGATGTGTTTCTGTCAATGAAAATTCCACAAAAACCTGCCTTGCTCTTTTTTTAAGAGTTATGAAACAATACATTAAAATGTTGAAAACGATAATTCACTACGGGCGAATGGGAAAGAAGGGGACTAAGACCCAGTTCAAACATCCAACCTTTCATGTACCGAACTTAATAGCTATTTGGGTCGACCCAACTGATAAAAGTCCAATGGTTGAATCATACGTCAAACTAAAAATTAGTCGGACTTAATTCACTTTCAAGATGTTAGCATAGTCTACAACGGTTACCAGTGAAAATAAATGATAGTAATTTATGCATTAGGTTCCGCACATGAAAGTCAGTCGACGTAGTTCCTAAGTCGGAATTCCCATGTGCGCATGGGTCGACCCAAATTAGATATGTCAGACTTAATCAATTCAAACGTCAATCTTTTCTTGTACTTAATTGAAGGAGTTTGGTAATGAAAAGTTCGACGTTTGAACTGGGCCTGACAAAACTTAAAAATAGTAGGGCGACGTTTTCACTGTTCGCAATGCTTTAGTATAAAGCGTTTTACCCACGTGGCCAGCAGCTATGCAAATTGGAAAAAAAGAACGTCTTTACATAAGAAAAAAGTTCAACTCCCACAGGAAGGGTTTGGCACACCAACATGGCGGTCGTGATTTCATGTGAAAACAATTCAATTGTCCAACAATCCAATTTCTAATCGTAGTTTCTGAGGCTGCCCCTAAAACTCTTAAAAATGTGTGGAAGAAATGGTGGATGCCTTCTTTCCCTGGCAATTTTAGCACCTGCTGAGAAGGCCAAATCCTATTTCTAAAAATTTGATAATGAGTTAACATGTTCCACGTCGATCCTATGGCCCGACTGCACCGAGCATTGTTACCTATACTTCAATGCAGATCGGAAGCGTTTTGTTTCCCGTGATGAAAAATAATTTTATTTGCTTGTTTATTAATAAAGTAATGGATAACATTACCTCTAGCTCGTTTTTTTATGGACCGATATTAACCCGTGACTTCGCGCTTTAATTCTTTTTACAACATCCTCACCATTATTTTTTCAACGCTGCTTGGAACATCGAGAGAAAAACAAGGGTAAAAAAAGTAAGAAACAAAAATTAGAGTTATACGAACCATTACAGCTGACTTCGTTCACTTTCTCGCTCCAGTATCCTCTTATTCCGCACCGAGCAGATGAAGCACCACTAATTTGTTTTCCAGTAGCGCAGGAAAATGAGCAAATTGAGCCGTATCTTTGATTGTATAAAACACAACTCTCGGGCCAAATTTGCACATCATTTGTGAAGGAGAGTTTTCGGCACGTAAATTCTTTGAAAGAGGAGATATAAAAGCAAGTTTAAAAAGTGAGGATAAACAATCACGACACTGGTAATAGATTACTTAGACCCTAATAAGTGTCATAAAGTTTATAACCGCGTTTTGCCTTTGTCTACAGCAAAAATGATAACTGTTATCTCGGACTTGATCCTCAATTTAGGCTCTTTATTAATTTGAATTTCCCTTTTTTTTTTTTTTTTCTTCTCATTTGTTGTTTTTTAAATTTAATTTCATTAGAATGCTCAGGACAATGGAATGAAATTCTTCCAACCAAAAAAGAAAAAAAAAAATAACACTTTTCTTTTCGCTGTCTGTTCGACCATGCAGTCTTGTAATAGAGGACGTAAGGAAATTTTAGCAACATACTTTTTCGCAGAGGAGTTATTTGTGTCCTTGATTTCAGTAACAAATTTTAAGGTTGGTAGGAGAGGACCCTCGGGAATGAGGCTGTGGTTACTGCAGATCGAACATAAAACCGTCATACAATCGTGTTACAAATCAGGTAAAATATTATTCAATACTCCAGAAAACCGCTATAGGCCAATGACCGCAGACAAATAACAGCGACTTAGTGACAAAAAAGAGGTTTGTGTGTGTGTGTGTGTAGAAAATATAGATTGGTAGGTAGGGCCCCTTCGTTACTAGTAACTCTTGAAAATGCGCTACACAAGTGCATGGCATTAGTTAGTATCAAATATAAAATACTAGGCTAGTTCCTTAGCAGCTATTATTACTTCAATCTACACCATTGTGACTTTTCTTTTTTAAAACTCAAAATACAAAAAAAAAAAAAAAAATTGCAAGAAAACATTTGAGATACGTCTCCTTGAATATAAAACTATTTGATTTCTTGTTGTCTGAAAATAACGTGACCTACCCGACGACAGTTCACAAGAATAATGAAGAGAAGTATTACAGTTCAAGACATTCCATTTCCTTGACGGATATATTTCTACGCAATCTTCAGTACCATTCCAGTTGTTTGGTTGGTTAGAAGTAAAGTTTAGGTAAACCACTAACGAACCATCAATCCATTGCCACCGTGACTTATTACTTGAGTCACGGTGCAAACCAATCCATGTCCTGCTTCCCCAAACAATTTCTCGTTGTTCAGCTGGTGAATCCAACATAGCGAGATTAGATCCAAGTGCTTCACATGCAAATTTTGCGGCGATCCATTCCAGGGTATTAGAGGATAGTTTATAGCAAGAAGATTGGTGTGGAGTCCAATTTTGAGGGCAACCTGTAAAAAATAAATATATAAAAACTGAGGTCAGGAGTGTAATTTCTTCAATCGAGTTTATGACTGCGCTGATTCCCTATTATGCTTACAGATTAGCCACTAAATTGAAATTTGAGATACATCTTTGAATTTTAAAATCCAGTCAAGTTCTCTTCATTGCGCATAAAATAAGATTTACACCAAACTTGCTCAGGGCAAACATAACACGAAAAAGTACAAACTAGGAGAAAGGGGCAAAGATGGTAAATACTGCATTTGCCCCTGAATTTGCAACCCTATCATGTAAATTAGGATGCAATTGCGGTGTTTACCATCTTTTCCCCTGATTTCCTGCTAGTTTGCACTTTTCTGCATTATATTTACCCCGAGCAAATATTTGGTGTTAAATCTAGAAAATTTTGGTACAGTGCTGATTGAACATGCTGGTCGGTCATTTCGAAATGTTTTAAAATAAGCGAGCCTGTATCTGGCAACGTTACACGTTTTTGATACATTGGCAGCATAAGATTTTTCTTGGTTTCTAATTTACAACTAAGAAATGAAGGACTTGGTTGATTAGTTTTAACTCGGAAATAACCAGTGATAAGGCGGTCCTTGTATTCTTTTTCCTTTGGAGTGCGACTTTTAGGTGATTTTTGCGCTCCCTTGAGAAAAAAAAACGTCGCAAAGTTACTCGGAATTTTGGCTCTGCATCGCTGTAGGTGGGGGTACTTAGTTTTATCGACGGAGTTCGTAAACTTGATTTCTAACCTTAGTAGTGGAGGAAGGATGTTTTACGCCGATTTTTTGTGGATTTAATTAACTTTTTGAGTGGTATAAATGAACGCAGATGACGTCATGCATCTCATTAATATAGGATGATGCCATAGTTTAAATTAATGGCAAAGACGTCATGCATTCCACTAAGATAGGACGATGTCGTACTTTCTTTTTAGCTTGCAAGGAGCAATTGACGTCAGAATACCCTAGGGGTTGACGTCATCAGAAAATGTTGAAATCATAATCTATAAATAGAAAAGTGATTTCTTGATATATTCACCAATTTGCTATAGTCTTCTGATTGGGAAATTTTGAACGTGCTATCTTTGCACATTACACAAACTGAAAAATCTTTAATCATTAAATTATTTTCACTAAAAATCAGTTATAAACAAAACCAAGACACAGAGGTTAACTAGAAAATCTTTACTTCAAAAGAAGGAAAAAAGGAGGTTAGGCGAATGCGGAATCGTACTAAGTTTTTTCGGGCAAATCATGAAAATGAGGTCGAAGCGCAGCTAAGTGAAAAACTGTCTATTAAGCAAAAATGTCAATCTTTGTTTACTTGACTCTGTACAAAAGGAAAAATGAGGTTAGGCGAATGCGAAATCGTACTAATTTTTCGGGCAAATCATGAAAGCGAGGTCGAAGCGCAGCGAAGCGAAAAACTGCCTATCAAGCCAAAATGTAAACCTTTGTTTAGTTGACTCTGTAGAAAGTATTGCACAGGGTATACAAATTCTATAGAAAACAACAGATGGTTCTGAAAAAAACCCTAACTCTTTTGGTTCTTAAATAAAATTCATTCTAGTAACTAAAGAGTCACGTCTATCAAAAAAAAAAAAAAAAAAATAGGAATCAGAGGTGCGATCGCCTAGCAAGACATGTTTTCTTATTTAGCGCTAAAAATCGGATATATAAACAAAACACACACACACAAAAAGTGGAGCTGAAAACTCTCTATTTCAATTTTGACTCACCATTACAAAAGCGTTTTCTCCGTTCTGCCTCGAGGAAACGACTAACTATTGAAGTCTTAGAGCTTCATGAGCTTATGGTCTTGTCAATTCACGCGCCGTTAGTCAATTAATTATGCGGGTTAACAAGCCCACAGTTGCATACAAATTGGCTCCACAGTAAAAACCCCTAGGGAGAAACTTGACTTATTACTATAAAAACACAAACAATTAATAACTTAACAAGGACCAATTAAAACACGAGACAAATAAATTGACAAGAGACGAGATACAGTTTTAAAAACTTTATTGAAAACCAGTGACAAAAAGAGTCAAATATACAGCGATTTGAAAGGGATGGAAATTAGTCCTCCTCCTCCTCCTCGTTCTCCTCTTTAGAAGATGAATAAAAATTGGTTTCCAAAGTCTTGGCGTTTTGGTCTGTAATAGCTCCACAATCGTGACGCCGACGAAAGCCCTCTTTCATGTAATTTATTAATCATCATCTTCGCCCATGGAGTAGTTGTAAGGTCTAACTCGAAATTTCTTATGCC
Source organism: Porites lobata (assembly GCA_942486035.1). Taxonomy (NCBI): domain Eukaryota; kingdom Metazoa; phylum Cnidaria; class Anthozoa; order Scleractinia; family Poritidae; genus Porites; species Porites lobata. The sequence goes on along the minus strand of CALNXK010000501.1, from coordinate 139,008 downwards.
GAGTTCGTTTCTTCTGTTTGCCTTGTGCATTATGATCATCCAAATAATTTACAAATTGAATCCGACGCCTTTTGCCCTTCGGGCCTTGTGATGGGGTTTCTTCTGTGGGACGAGGGGTGAGGAAAGCAGAATTTAAGGGTAGTGGTGGGGTGGAGCTTTTTTTTTCAGGTTTTTGTAAGTTAGCCGCTTGTGTTAATTTAGGTGTTACATTGAAGGGGTTAAGGGGAGTGGAGAATGCTTCCGTTACTGTCGAAGAATCTTGTGTGCTTGATGTTAAGGCTGGAACAGTGCTGATTATTTCTTCCAGTCGTGTTCTTGTATTTAATTGTTCTTTAAAAGCCAGGTATCTGTTTTGCGATTGAAAGTATCTCTTAGCTTTTTCATCGTCCCGAAGATCATTTCGAGAAAGCGATCCCCCTGTGCAATTCAATTTTGACTCACCATTACAAAAGCGTTTTCTCCGTTCTATCTCGAGGAAACGACTAACTATTGAAGTCTTATCGCTTGGTGAGCTTATGGTCTTGTCAATTCACGCGCAGTTAGTCAGTTAATTATGCGGGTTAACAAGCCCACGGTTGCATACAAATTGGCTCCACAGTAAAAACCCCTAGGGAGAAACTTGACTTATTATTATAAAATCACAAACAATTAATAACTTAACAAGGATCAATTAAAACACGCGACAAATAAATTGACAGGACCACGAGATACAGTTTTAAAACTTTACCAGTGACAAAAAGAGTCAAATACACAGCGATTTGAAAGGGATGGAAACTAGTCCTCTTCCTCGTTCTCTTCTTTAGAAGGTGACTAAAAATTGGTGTCCAACGTCTTGGCGTTTTGGTGTGTAATTGCTCCACAATCGTGACACCGAAGAAAGCCGTCTTTGATGTAATTTCTCTCCTCGGGGATCTGGTGATCTCATATTAGAGAAATCTTGTAGTTATCGTGCCAAAAGCATTTAGGACATTTCATGATCAATGTCGAGTACACATTAGAGTTTTCGCAATGTTCACAGGGACTTTTAGAGTGAAAGGTGGTGTACGTTTCAGGGCTACTACTTTCTGTTTCCTCACTATCGTTTTCAGTGTCGTTGTCGCTCTCTTGGGTGCCTTCAGCTTCAACGCCATTCTCAGACGCCACTTCCTCCTCCTCCTCCCTGATTTTCAATACCCGATGAACTCTCCGCATTATTACTCTCGTTATCGGAAGTACTTTCTACATTTCGGTAGCCTTTTTCCTTTTCTATTAAATCACTTAACAACTTTTTGTTCTTGATTAAACCTTTATCGATTCCTAACTCCGCAAGTCCATCTAGAAACGCATTCAGAGCACGAGGCTTGGTAACCTCATTGTTATGAGGGAGTAACATGTGACGGGAATAGTGCGTTTATTTCGAAGTAATTGTCCGTTGGGAGTCCAGAAAAGAATATCTTTGGAAGCCGCCATACTATGCAGCAAATCAGAAGCACGCTTTTCCGACACTGCTTGGGAAAGATGACTCAAAACATCTTTTATTCTTGGATCTTCATCCTCGCTTTCATCACCAGAACTTTCGCTTCCTTCATGTTCACTCTCGTTTTCTTCTTCAACCAAATCTATCTTTCTCTTCATTTTGATGAGTACCCGTGACAGACTTAGCTTAAAATGAGTAACTTATAGGTTTGTTTCCTCTTCTATAGCATCAAAAATCCTTGGCTTGTAACAGCAGGTGCTAATAGGTCTTGAATAACACCATCACCCTCTTGTACAAGGATTCGCTTCTTTGTTTTGTAAGGGAAATTTGTTTCTGCTAGGTTTACTAGAGCATCCTTATATGGCAAGACGTTCCGCTTATTTTCTTCGGAGATAAGAATGTATTCTGTAAGTATATTGTATAGGACTTGGACTAATGCATGTAGTTGTTGTGGACTAGCTGTCCGTAAAAGAAACTGTCGCTGATGAGCTGAACAAACAGCTAAGAATTAAAGAAAACCACGATTGTTCTTGACAACTTGAGACATTGCGACAAACTGAACTTATGATAGTAGTTTGCAGTCTTTTATTGACTGTCGTGGATGAAAAAAATAGTAAATGTTGTGTTGGTAGTGGTGGTGGTGGAGAAAAACAATGGAAACGTGGTGGTGGTGGAGAAAAACAATGGAAATGTGGTGGCGGTGGTGGTGGTGGAAGAAAACAATGAGAATGTGGTTGTGTCGGTGGTGGCCGTGGTGGTGGTGGTGGTGGTGGAGGGAAAACAATAGAAATGTGGTGGCAGCGGTGGTGGTGGTGGAGGGAAAACAATAGAAATGTGGTGGTGGCGGCGGAGGAAAACAATAGAATTGCGGCGGCGGTGGTGGTGGAGGAACGCAATAGAAATCTAGTGGTGGTGATGGAGGAAAACTATAGAATTTTATAGCCTTCAAAACATATCAATGCCCAACATGCAACCATTTTCTCAGTCTACATTCTGCTCCCGAGGGGTTGACATGAGTTGGTTCTGTTCCGTTTGCGAAAAATCATTCAGTAGAAAGGATAGCATGCAAACGTACGTGATGTCTAAACACCGCAATGTTGGTCTTACCCCATTTCAAACAGTTCCGTTTTCACAGAAATGTCAGCGGTTTCGATTCGAGCATCCTTTTACCTCCATGATTGCCTGAATGACCGGGTCCGGAAAAACGGCCTGGGCTCTATCTCTATTGCAACAAGTTTCAGAGACAATTTACCCTTCCCCGGAGAGGATTGTTTGGTGTTATTCGCAATGGCAGCCTGCGTATACAGAAATGCTAGTCGCCATGCCACACATTGAATTCGTCAAGGGAATCCCCATGGCTTTGGAGCAGGATTCCTATTTTGATGTGAACAAACGGAAATTGATCGTGTTTGATGATCAGTGTTTGATCAGTGTTTGATGATCAGTGTTTGACGCCAGTAAAGACAAGCGAATTGTGAACCTCTTTACTCGTGGTTATCATCATCGCAACCTAAGCGTGATTTATATCGTGCAGAATCTATTTCACCAGGGGAAAGGTAGTCACAGCATAAGCCTAAACAGCCATTATTTGGTGCTATTCAAGAATCCACGAGACAAATTCCAAATCTTGACTCTTGCCAAGCAAATGTATCCCGGGCAAACTGATTTCTTTCTAAATCATTACGAAGAGGCTGTAAAAAGACCTTTTGGATATCTGCTGATTGATCTGAAAACTGCTACCCACGATAATTGTCGACTGCGAACAAACGTCCTGCCCAGTGAAGAAGGTTTTAACCAAGTAGTGTTTCAAGAAAATATTCCTCAAGAGCTTTTAAAATACCCATCAATAATACCTATCTATTAATCAATAATCTTTCGCCTGTCCCACTTCTTCCAGCTATGCAAGAAATACAGGGCAACATGGATGACTTGCTTTCTCGAAACGATCTTCGGGACGATGAAAAAGCTAAGAGATACTTTCAATTGCAAAACAGATACCTGGCTTTTAAAGAACAATTAAATACAAGAACACGACTGGAAGAAATAATCAGCACTGTTCCAGCCTTGACATCAAGCACACAAGATTCTTCGACAGTAACGGAAGCATTCTCCACTCCCCTTAACCCCTTCAATGTAACACCTAAATTACCACAAGCGGCTATCTTACAAAAACCTGAAAAAAAAAGCTCCACCCCACCACTACCCTTAAATCCTGCTTTCCTTACCCCTCGTCCCACAGAAGAAACCCCATCACAAGGCCCGAAGGGCAAAAGGCGTCGGATTCAATTTGTAAATTATTTGGATGATCATAATGCTCATGGCAAACAGAAGAAACGAACTCGGCATAAGAAATTTCGAGTTAGACCTTACAACTACTCCATGGGCGAAGATGATGATTAATAAATTACATGAAAGAGGGCTTTCGTCGGCGTCACGATTGTGGAGCTATTACAGACCAAAACGCCAAGACTTTGGAAACCAATTTTTATTCATCTTCTAAAGAGGAGAACGAGAAGGAGGAGGACTAATTTCCATCCCTTTCAAATCGCTGTGTATTTGACTCTTTTTGTCACTGGTTTTCAATAAAGTTTTTAAAACTGTATCTCGTCTCTTGTCAATTTATTTGTCTCGTGTTTTAATTGATCCTTGTTAAGTTATTAATTGTTTGTGTTTTTATAATAATAAGTCAAGTTTCTCCCTAGGGGTTTTTACTGTGGAGCCAATTTGTATGCAACTGTGGGCTTGTTAACCCGCATAATTAACTGACTAACGGCGCGTGAATTGACATGAATTGCGTGTGAATTGACAAGACATGTGTTGCTAGGCGATCGCACCTCTGATTCCTATTTTTTTTAATCGACGTGACTCATTAGTTACTAGAATGGAGTTTATTCAAGAACCAAAAGAGTTAGGGCTTACTTTAGAACCACCTGTTGTTTTCTATAGAATTTTTATACCCTGTGCAATACTTTCTACAGAGTCAAGTAAACAAAGGTTGACATTTTTGCTTGATAGGCAGTTTTTTTACTTCGCTGCGCTTCGACCTCATTTTCATGATTTGCCCGAAAAAACTTAGTACGATTCCGCATTCACCTGACCTCTTTTTTCCTTCTTTTGAATTAAAGATTTTTTAGTTAACCTCTGTGTCTTGGTTTTTTTTATGACTGATTTATATTGAAAATAATTTAATGATTAAAGATTTTTCAGTTAGTATAATCTGCAAAGATAGCACGTTCAAAATTCCCAATCAGAAGACTATAATCCACAAAAATCCACAAAATTAAAGAATTAAATCCACAAAAACCGGCGTAAAACATCCCCCCTCCACTACTAACCTTAAAAAGATTTAAGAGCTGACCCCTCCAGCTATATTCTTTCTGAATAATTTAGAATAAATGCCGCCATCCACTGACTGTCTACAGCTTCCGTTCACTTCCCCTGTTTCCCCTAAGGAATATCTTTAAGTTGCCTGCACTTGTGGGGGAGGACTGGGGGTTTGGAACACCGGAGAATAGGGGCGAGAGGGGTGCGAGAGGCGGGAGAGAAAAGGATGAGAGGCCAAATAAATACGGGGAAATTACTCAACAATGCATAATATTTCGCAATCGAATAAAGGCTAAAGAGAGAGAGCCAATAAAAAAAGGGGAGGAAGCCGGATATGCAAGGTACTGAAAGCGGGAGGTTTGAAACCCCTGTCCCCTTTCCTCACACTTAATCCTTCCAAAACGTACAATTTAGAGGTGGACCTCTGGCCTGAAAGAACCTCTTCAAATAAACCAGGCTCCTAAATGAACCCAGTCTAATGTTTTTAACTCTTACGAGTCTCCAGTGTGGAAGAGCATCTGGAAAAGTCACCAGAATGTAAGGTTTGAAATATATTTTCGTTTTTTTTTTAATTCAAACATACAGAATTTTTTACTTCTCACGGAGTTTGTTTGCTAAACACCACGCTTTAAGTTCCTGGTGTCTGATTTTCAGTAGCAGGTTTAATTTAGATCGCGCAAAATTCGGATTTTATCGATTTCAAAGCTTTTTGTTTATTGTTGTCATTATGAAATGAAAATAAATATTTAAAACTGCATTTTGACAAACTTCAATTCATAGTGAATCACTGGTGAAACGTTTGTAGCGATCGGACAAAGGTAAATCACTTTTAAGACGATTGAAAAACATGGGTATGGTCTCCGAAAAACTGTACCGAAACACCTTAAGGTGGCAATAAACAAACTCCCAAAACCTTCCCGTTCACGTGTTGCAGCCAGCGGATCTCCAGTCTGGCTGGTCAATCTTTCTTAACGCTTTGCCGTCAGCCAGTTTTTATGTAGGGAAAAACCGAATTTTGGACCAAATCCTTCTTTTTGAACCGTTTTTCGGCCAGTTAGCATGGGAATAGGTAGAAAAGAGATTTCCAACGCCCAGGACCTAAATTTCGGCTTTTGGCGAATCTATTTCGAATTTTTTTCTCACTCTCTTCTTTTTCCCTTTGCGTTTCTTTTTATAGGCAGTCTTGTTGCCCAGTTCATCGTCTTTCTTAAGCATGAAATTTTGCCTGGCTTTCTTTCCAACAAAGGAAGAAATTAAATCTGTAAAAAGTAGTAGGTAAGTAACAAAATTGGTAGTGGATTTTCTCCCCAAATGTTGCTTTTTTTTTTTCTCAGTGTAACCGTCAGGATTGGTCAAAAATTACTGAATGAGGTACCAGTGGCGAGCTCGATCCTTACTAATTTTGCTAATTACCATTGGTTAAGCTTTAATGGAAATCTTAATCGGTCCAGGAAAAATAAAATATGGACCAAAACGGCAAAAGCGGACGACAAAGAGTTGTCCCGCCACTGCATTAACGAGTCATTTATTTTTCTTTTAAACTACGCTTTGTTAATCCTTTCATATTAACTTTCTTGATCACATCCCTAGTGGGATCTACCTCAAAAGAATATACCATGTTATCTCCATATAGTTCTTCAGACCTTGTGTAATATTTCTGACGTTTTATTCATTGCAACCACTGCTGATCTATATGTTTTTCAACTATGCTCCTTAAATCTTCCAGATCTTATTAATTTATGTTCCTCTTAAACTCCTACTACGGCCAATATTGTTCATATTTTCCTCTACTTCATGCTTGAATATTTTCATTGAGTTTATAACTGCATAAAAAGTTATAAATTGCATTAACAGAAGCTCACTGAAGCTGGAAATGAGCTGCAGAAAACCGGCCAAAACCCATCCGCTATTACTCAGTTCTAAAACTGACGCTTGTGATAATTCCGCAAAGCGGTTTGTCGTATGTGACTCTCTGTGACGCAGACGCGCATCGAGAGCTTTCTCAGGAAGAAGTCACCCACTTTTGGTCCAAAATGCAAGACAATAGGCAAGCATCTCCGTAACATCTGCCACCCACTTTGACGAGAAGATATCTGTAGACAATGTTAGCCAATTTGGATTCACCTGAGGATTTGAGTATTAGGGTAGCATAGAAGACGCTCCAAACAGCTTATTCTAGCCAGGAAGGAGAGTGTTCGACCTCACGGTACACATTTGTTGAACAACTGTTTTGGACCAAAACACATCATACAAATTATAGATACATTTATATTTTTCCAGAGTTCATGCAGTGTTTGGTCTTAGCAAAGAGATCACTGTCTCTGTTGGCAGTACCACTGAAGTGACAATTTTTTCATTCGATCCACGCTTCCATTATAAAAGTATAATTTTTACTCTAAATTTTCACATGCATTACAGCCGTGTGTATTAAATTGTGCAAGCGTTTGCTCAAAAGATAGTTCAATCAAGCTTTGTCATAACTGAAATAGTTGTGAGTTCGCTGCTTTGCTCCAAGAAATATTTATCTTGGAATTGGTACTCCATTTTTTCCCTCTTCACCAACATTCCCTCTCAAAGCAACCTTTCTAAATTCCAATTCGATCCAGGAAGTGGTATTTTATTTATTCACATAGGTATACATGTGATGTAATAGGTTCTTGTTTGACATGTTCTAGAACAAGTTTTTCAATAGGAAATAAATAAAATAATGAAGGGTGGCCTAACATATATATCCTTTTCTAGAGTGCTCAACTTTCAGAAGCAATAAAGCCATGTATAGTGTCACGCGGGTAAGCTTTTAGAGGACGGGTAGCTTGCAAACTAAACTGAACGCAGGGTTGTCGGAACAGCAACAAGAAGATTTATTCCAAAATGAACGTATTTTCCACGAAATAAAACTCCACAACAGCACGTAACTCGTTACACTTACACGGCCTCCGCCAACTTGAATAAACTTGATAAACTTATACGGCCTCCGCCAACTTGGATAAACACTGCTTTCGTCACACTTGACTAAACACGACTAACGTCGAACTCTCCTCGCTTGTGAAAACTAGTTAGACCCTTAACTCGGGCTCACCTACTTATATATGTTTACAATAAGATTCTAGAACTTTCCAAATAGTCTAATTATAGAAAGATTACAAAATATACCGCTTTAGGAACGCTTACGCAAGATCCTAAAATAAACAAGCTACGAACTCTCGCGAAGCTTCTAGAAAGTCATGCTAGTCACGCAATACAATTTTTCGTAACATAACCCCCTTTCAGAAGAAATTTCCTAAATTTCCAATACAACAGAAAAATTGTAAGCTAATATACAACAGGGGTAGTCCAGTGTCTCTCAGGTTATTCTTCTACTCGACTAAGATAATCCGCTCCAACATTCTCTGATCCTTTGATGTCTTCCACCTTGAAATTGTAACTTTGTAGAAACATCGCCCATCGCATGAGTCGTGCGTTAGTATATTTTGCGCTGTCCATGTACTTCAGCGGCTCGTGGTCTGTCTGCAGCACAAAAGGTACACCGTACAAATATAGATGAAATCTCTTGATTCCCATACAATCGCTAGGCATTCTTTCTCGATTGTAGAGTAGTTGCGCTCCGCACTCGACAATTTCTTGCTTGCGTAACAAACCGGGAATAATTTCTCATCGTGCCATTGCATCAATACTGCACCGATTCCATTGTTGGAGCCGTCCGTCCGTAAGAAATAGGTTTTAGCTGGATCGGGAAGACGTAGAATAGGTGCACTTGTTATGTAGGACTTGATTGTTTGGTAGGCTTTCTCTTGTGCTTCACCCAACTCAACTTTATTGGGTTGGCCTTTCCGTGTGAGATCAGATAAGGGCGCCGCGATCGCTGCGAAGTTGGGAATGAAATCTCTGTAGTATCCTGCTAGACCCATAAATGACCGCACCTGTTTCTTTGTGCTTGGCCTTGGGGTATCTTTAATTTTCTCCACGTTATCCTGATGTAAAACAGTCATTCCTTGCACCAGTCGATGGCCTAGGAAATCCACACTGTTTACTCCGAATAGGCACTTCGTAGGTCTAATAGTCAACCCAGCTTGTACAAGGCGCGAAAGCAGCTCTCTGAGGGCTCTGATATGTTCTTCCCACGTACGGGTGTGAACCAATATATCATCCCAGTAGAAGTCGACATCATCTAGATCTTCTATCAATTCTTCATTGCACGCTTCAGTGTTTCCGCCGAGTTAATCATTCCAAACGGCATCTTCAAGAACTCGTACGACCCGTCAGTTGTTACGAAAGCAGTTTTCGGAATGTCCTCCTCTGGTATAGCTATCTGCCAGTATCCCTTGCTAAGGTCAATTTTGAAAAGAATTTGTCTCCGCTAAGCTTCTGGAACAAGTGTTCAGCAGTTGGCATAGGCTCAGGATCAAATACAGTTAGTTTATTTAATTTACGATAATCTACGCACACGCGGTTTGTGTTGTCTTTTATTCTTCACTACTACAACCGGTGACGCGTACGGAGAACTGGACTCTCTAATAACTCCCATTTTGATCATGTCAGTGATATCTTTTCTCACTGATTCTCTCATGCTGTAAGGTACTGGGTAAGGTCTTGATCTAACTGGCTCGTCTGAGGTGAGTTTAATATGATGCTGAACGAGATCGGTGGTACCTGGTGCTTCAGTAAACAAATTTGTGAACTGGTTAGCCAGATCCTTAAATCTCTTCGTTGCTCGTCCGTAAGATTCGGTCCAGTTGTAACATCCTCAATTGACTCCTTGGCTACATATCCACCAAGCTCTAGGAAATCAACCTCTTCTTCCTCTGCTTCATCAACTTTAGCTTCAGAGTCGACAGCATCGTCTATACTCGTAGCGCCTGCTCCAACAGCTACTGCTCCTTCGACTGCAGTCTCCTCTCTCTCAAAATACTTTTTAAGGAGGTTAGCGTGGTAAACTTTCTCCTTGCCTTTTACTTTCAACTTTGTAGTCGTTGAGACCTACTACTGAACTAACTTAAGTTACGGCTAGTAAAGTGAAAGTAAAAGGCAAGGAGAAAGTTTACCACGCTAAAGGACCTTTCCACTGCATAAGTAACTCGTTATGGTCGGTAGGTAGCAGCACCAGCACTTTCTCACCTGGTTGAAACTTCCTAACCTTAGACTTGCGGTCGTAGTAGTGCTTTCTTTTCTGCTGGGCTTTCTCCAATTCACTATGGGCGAGCTTCAGGGTATCTTCTAACTTCTCTCGCAACTCGAAAACGTACTGGTAACTGTTCTTCACTTCAGGCTCCTCAACTTCTTTCGTCCACAGCTGTTTGAGTATAGTCATTGGTCCTCTAACAGCTCTTCCATATAACAGCTCGAACGGCGAAAAACCAGTGGACTCTTGGGGGACTTCTCGATAAGCAAACAACAGTGGGTTTATGTAGCCATGCCATTGTCTTGGCTGCTCACTACACAGTCTCTTCAACATAGACTTCATCGTTCCGTTGAACTTCTCCGTCAGTCCGCTACACATCGGGTGATAGGGTGTTGTTGTAAGCTGTTTAATGCTTAGTAGTCGGGTAACTTCTCTCATGCACTCCGAGACAAACTGTGGATTTCAGGATTTCTTCGGGTACTCCAAGACGGCTAAAGATATCCACCAATGCCTCTGCTACAGTCTCCGTATCAATATTCTTTAGTGGTACAGCCTCAGGGCAGCGAGTCGAAAAATCTACCCGCGTCAAGATGTACCTGTGTCCTTCTTCACTCGGAGGACTGATAGGCCCAACAAGATCTATTGCCACTCTCTTAAAGGGCTTGTCAATCAGCGGCATCTTCTCTAACGGTACCTTCGGCACTGATCCCTTACTTACGGTCTTCTGACAGACGTCGCAGGACTTGCAAAACCGAGTCACGTCACCTTGAATTCTAGGCCAATAAAACGCACTCTGGATCTTGTCTGTTGTTTTCTTGATACCCATGTGACCGCCCATGATCGATCCGTGAGCTACTTCCATTATGGGGCGCCTCAACTTTTCAGGTACCATGACTTGTTTAAGCGGTTTTCCACCATTCACATAAGGGTGCTTGTACAGACGGTACAGTACTCCACATTTTCTTCAAATGAAATCTCCGCATGACCCTTTACTAGCACATCGTCTCGATCCCAGTACTTGCGCAGACCCTCATCCTCACGCTGCATCTGCTTGAGCTTCTCTCTGTCCACAATAGGGCTCTCACGGCTACTTGGCACCTTCAAGGCTGTACGTTCATCCTTTTTCTTAGCTTGACTTCTTGTAGTTACTGCACAGGCCTCTTGCCAACTGGGGTCTGGATTTTGTGCGTCCCTGGCATCAGGTACGTTGCCAATAATAAGGTCGTAGATAGGATCTGAAAGGCACCGCGCTTCTTCGTGGCCCTTAAGATAAGGCGTACCGACATAAATTCTTGCTATGGGCACCTTCCTTGCACTGTTGTCAATAAGCAACATAACGTTAAAGTCTCCGTTGAACTGATCCTCGCCGACAAGGTCCTTCTTGACTACTACTCCACTGCAACCAGTATCTCTTAAAACGTCAACAGTGTTCTCTCCAACTCTACCTTTTACAACAGGCATCTTACTTCTTACTCCAGTTAAGGGTTCAACACAGGCATTACTCAGCAACGGCACTTTCTTGCCACAGGCTAACAGAAGCTGATCATTTTGAATACACGACTTGACTTCCTCGGGGGTAGCGTTAAGATCGGGTGACTTAACCAAACAGCCAGCACTAACTTGACCACGTTGCACAGGCTTACCATGCTTACCTTGGCCTCTTGACTTTCGTCCACCTGATCGACAGTTCCTCGCTTCATGACCTTGCTTGCCACAAAGGAAACACCTTTTAGCTAGAGTTGGGCAGTTTATAGCTTTGTGTCCGCGGGCAGTTACACTTGTAACACTGGAGGGCTGTTGTATCACTCTGTGCAGTCTTTGTTTCCTCCACCTTAGGCTGTACTTGTGGCTTCTTGCTCGCAGAGCTGAACAGATGCTTCCCGTGTGCTTCTAAGTACTGATTGGCAATCTTTGCTATCTGAGCAAGCGTTTCCGGAGCTCTTTCACGGAGGTGAATAGCTAACTCTTTTGGACAAGAATCGATGAACTGTTCTTTCACTATTAAATCTTTCAGGCCTTCAAAAGAACGTTCAGTGTTCGACAGCTCTAACCAACGTAGCAAGTATCTATCCAGTCTCACTATGAACTGTTCAGGACTGTCGTCAACTTCCGGCTTTGATGCTCTAAATTTACAACGATAGCCATCTTCTGTAAGGTCATATCTCTTCATCAAAGCTAACTTCACTCGATCATAATCTTGGGCTGCTTCCTCAGATATTCGCGAATAAACCTCTAGGGCACGTCCAGACAAAAGAGCGCTAAGTTTCGAGGCCCATCCTGTCTTCTCCCATTTAGCCGTGGTTGCGAATCTCTCAAATCGTTGTAGATAAGCATCCAAGTCGTCCTTGCCATCAACAAATGAGGGAAGCTTAGGTGCCTTGGCCCTATCCTCTCTCACTTCAGCACGTTCAGTATCGTTACGGCCTTGTGCTAGACGAGCGAGCTCTAGTTCATGCTCTCTCTTAGCGGCTTCAATAGACTCTCTCTGTTTCAACAGGTCTGCTTCCAGCTCTAATTTCCTCAGTTCGCGTTCTTGCCGCCTAGTTTCTCTTTCTTCGTCCTCTTTTCTTCTATCTTCCTCAAGCATTCGACGTTTCTCCTCTTTTTGTTCTTCTAACAGTCTACGCTTTTCTTCTTTTTCCTCTTTCTCTTCCTCCTCCCTCCGTCTTTCTTCCTCAAGTTTTCGACGTTTTTCTTCCTTTTCTTCTTTGTCCCTCCTTCTTTCTTCTTCTAACTTTTGTTGTTCCCGCACAAACTCGAGCAGTTTTTCTCCTTCCAATCCGAACTTTTCTCCAATCTGCAAAAGCTTTTCCACTTCCATAGCAGTAGTTCACAGCAAACACACTCGATATACTTCCTCGTAGCAGTTCTTCTTACTCCACCGCATACTCTTTGTTCTTGAACTGTCCTTTCCTGGTTACTGTAGTCGGCAAACAATTGAATTCCTCTCCCGGACAAGCCTCCAATGTCACGCGGGTAAGCTTTTAGAGGACGGGTAGCTTGCAAACTAAACTGAACGCAGGGTTGTCGGAAGAGCAACAAGAAGATTTATTCCAAAATGAACGTAGTTTCCACGAAATAAAACTCCGCAACAGCACGTAACTCGTTACACTTACACGGCCTCCGCCAACTTGAATAAACTTGATAAACTTATACGGCCTCCGCCAACTTGGATAAACACTGCTTTCGTCACACTTGACTAAACACGACTAACGTCGAACTCTCCTCACTTGTGAAAACTAGTTAAACCTTAACTCGGGCTCGCCTACTTATATATGTTTACAATAAGATTCTAGAACTTTCCAAATAGTCTAATTATAGAAAGATTACAAAATATACCGCTTTAGGAACGCTTACGCAAGATCCTAAAATAAACAAGCTACGAACTCTCGCGAAGCTTCTAAAAAGTCACGCTAGTCACGCAATACAATTTTTCGTAACATATAACCTCTGAAGCCCGAAACTACATTTGCATTAAATTGTTAGTCTCGCAGTTTACCTATTTTTCCTCTACTATTGCATTGCAAACTGTCAAATAGCATTTCAGTTTGTTTGCAACATATTGTTAACTGAGACAAGTAATTTTTTTTTAAATAGAAGTCATTCTGTCCTTTTTGATAAAATAATTCATACAGAACAAGATTTTTATACATTGCTTTGGGTATCAATGAATGCCAGGTTTTTTATTTCGACCATCAATATCAAAGGGGGGAGGGGGGAAGGTCTTGGCAAATCTTTTGGTCCAAAATTCCAGAGCCCAAGCCCTTTGTTTTATGGTTTTTACTTGTAGGATCAGTCTATCTGATTCCCTTGAGACAGAGGCTAGCCTACAGAGTATTTATTTACGTAGCTTGTAGTATTGTAGTGGTTTCTCTTGAAGTAAGAGCACTGGTCTTCCTGCATAACCTTTGTTATATCAACAACAATTAACTAACATTAAAATTTTAACAGTTGTTGACGGGTACAACGCCACTCTGTTTTGAGCTCTATCAGCGGGTGTCGTGTTTGTCTTGAAAAGTTACCTGTGTAATTTTCACGTAGGATGTTCAGCCTTGCAGAATTCACTGTGTCTATTACTTGGTATATTTTTCGTAAGATAGATCCATAGATCCTGTGTTTTTCAGCATATTTGTTTGCGGTTTTTTTTGCAGTTTAAGAGGCGGTCCGTGTAAGAATGGACCACTCAATTTCCTTGGGAAACAGAATTCCTTCATTTTTAATAGAATTTGTTTGGTTCAAGGTGCTTTTTAAAAAAATTGGGCGGCGATTCGCCTGGACGGTCCAAAGCTGTCATGATCGTCTCTTTTTAAGGTCAAATTTAAGCGTTTTGTTCAAGGCTCGCAAAAATTTCGCATTTATCCAAATAGCATAAAACAAAAGTATGATTTTAATTCATGCTTCCTTTATTCAAAAAAGGCAAAATGTTTAAATTCTGACCCTCCAAAAAAGGAATCATGATGTTTTGAAAATACCACGTAAAGCGTCCTTGATAAAATTGCGCGCTTATCCTAGTTTTAAAATGAGCTTTTTTTCAAAAGTCTGACTTTATCTGGAGTCTTGGTCACTATCGCTGTTCAGTACTAAGGGTTAAGTGTACTGAAATCACGAAAAACATTTTTGGGCACTGTTGATTTCGAAGCACAAGAGTTCGATAAAGTCGGGTAACATTCTACTGTAATTGTGCGTATGACGTAATTTACGCATTTTCTTGATTCCGAACTTTCCTGCTATAAAACTAAAAATCATTACTGTCAGGGAGCAACTATTTTCAAAACTAACTTAATGCTGGGGAAAAACAGTGAATGTCTTAAAAACCACTACATATTGTCCTAAAATTGGGATGTTACAAAAAAAAGTAGCAGCTTCGGTGAATGTTAGGCCCAGTTCAGACGTCGTGCTTCTGCCGTGCCGAACTTAATTGTAATTTGGTTCGACTGTAGCACGGCAGGAAAACAACTTTGATTCAGACGTCGTGCCAGAGTCGAACCAAATTCAGGATTTACTGATGCCTCGTAACAATTCTTCTCCCAACTCCCCGTGGGAACGCAATCTCGCCAAAATTCATTAATATAATTTATGAATTTTGTTTAGCGCGGCAGAAGCACGACGTTTGAATCGCTGCCGTGCCAGAGCCGTGTAGCACGGCAGCGCTTGTCGAACTTAATTGCTTGCCGAACTTAATTCAAAAGTTTGATTCAGACGCCGTGCTTCTGCCGTGCTTTTGTCGAACTTAATTCCTGAATTTAGTTCGGCACGGCAGAAGCACGACGTCTGAACTGGGCCTTACTATGTCAAGTTGTGGCTAAACAGTTAAGAAATTTCGTTGAGGGGGTTTAGACGGTAAAAAATTAAAATACATTATGAATAGATTTATCGTGTAATTACCACCTCAAAAGTTATGACACGATTCAGCAAAGAAATAGTTTACCAAAATGTACCGAATTTTCTAGCCACAAGTTTTTGCGTGCAGACGACATCATTTATATTGTGTCTGAGGATGTCAATTTCAGATTTCAGTTTGCAGTGCAAAACATGTTGGATGTTATTTTATCGAAGCTGAAACTACTTATCAGGCTTAACGAGGTAAAATAAACAAAGTACAAAAAACTGGCTACTATTAAGAATAAAAATGATTTGCTGGTTTACTATTTCTTCAAGTTTTTAATTCAATTTAAGTTAATTTTTCTGGCGTCGTTCACTTAATTTAATTTCGTATGCAAATTTGCAACACAAAACGTAGAGCGTATTTACATTGTGCCGAGATGGGGTCCGTGCACACTTCGGCCAACCTAATTTCCCATTTTTTCACCAAAAACGGAAAAAAGAACTATTACTTATCCATATCATATCTACATATTTTAAAGTACAGAAAAAAATTGAAAAATAGAAAATAATCAGGAAAATTGATCCTTTTTTCATTTTTCTAATTTTGAAGTCCGCTTCAAAAATAGAAAAGTACTGTAAACGGCTAAAAACAATATTTTGCTATTTTTTATTTTCTTGCTATTGTTAGAAAATGAGAAAAATGAAATAATCTCCGATTCCTAACTCGTTTTTCTGTCTTTCAGTTTTTCGCAAAAAATAGAAAAATGGAAAAATGAAAAAAATATTATTCATTCGCACCATTTTTTCATTTTTTCCATTGTGTTCGAAAAATGAAAAAAATAGTAAAGTAGCATACCTACCGCCCAATTTTCCATAATTCCATTTTAATAAGAAAAATGAAAAAAATGACAAGTGTTGCGAGCAATTTTCTATTTTTCCATTTTTTTTTAATAAATAGACACTTTTTTATTTTTTTTATTTTGTTGAAATATACCTAATTCGTACCCACTTTCGACTGACTAATTTGGTTAGAAGATTTACACAGGGTCGGTGGAGATGTGGGGGAATTTTTTTTTCTGGTGGGGTGGGGGGGGGCTTTACTTTTCGAGATGTGGACGTAGTTCCATTCGCTTTTGAAGCTGATTAAATTTTCTCGATTTCCCTGAAGGTTTGAGTTGTCGGTAGTCGACTGTGGATGAAAGTGACAGGAAAACCGTACCGTACCGGCCGAAAATGAAGAATATTAGAAAGGGTACGAGGGAGGAGCCAGAGAAGGTGTGAAAATTGGTACGGGAAAGGAGGGGTGTAACTCAACGGTTTTAATGCCAGCAACACTATGGTCCCAGCACAAAAAAAGCGGTTCGTGAGAGAGATTAAGGGGAAGGAGTTAAGAAGAAAGTCGTTGAACAGACACATGCACAAAATAAATAAAGAGCACTCCCAGTAGAGAGGTCAGACCCTTTTAAATGAAATAGATGCTCAAAAGTAGACTGCTCAGCCTGCCGAAATATCGGATCTTGCTGTAGAACGGGTGTTTTAGGATTGCAAGAGTAAATATATTGAATTAATATTATGGAGGAGAAACATCACGAGGCGCCTAGTATACACTCGCGGGAGAGAACATCTTAATGCTCTGGCCCCATACATTTGTTTAAACGTTGGATAGCGACGGTCCACTGGAATAACTCACTATCCAGCGGCCTGATAATTTTCTATGTATTTTAGGGAAACCAATTGTGTTATCCACTGGATAGTTATTTATCCAGCGGATAGCGTTTAAAAATCCACCTTTTAAGAGTGGTTGTCTGAGAAAACCGGGCAAAATGTTAAAAAGTCAACGGAAGGGGGTCAACAGAATAAGCTCATACTAACATCATAGATAGGTTAGGTGGAGTAATGGACAAATATAATAAACATAGGTTCTTCACTGCTCTTGTATTAGAGATACGAGCATCACTTTGTTTGACCCCCTCCGACGCCATTTTTGTAAGCAAATTTTGACCATTTTGTGAAGCTCACAAACTCCCCAAAATTAAACAAGCGAAGTTCATTTTTTCTGTGCGGCACAACACAACACAAGACTATCTTCGAAAACCATAAACGTTGTTAGGTAGCCACGGGCAAGACTAAAACTTCCTTATTTTTCCTGACCTAAACTCAATGTCTGCAAGCGAACAAAAAATCGGTCGGTTTTGAATTGATCTGTAGCGCACAACTAAAACGATAATAATAATCTGACAGCCAAATTGCAGTCTACTATCATCCATGTTACCAACACACTAATAATCATTTTGGCTCGTTGGAACAGGAAGAAATTAGAAAACACACATTTGTCATAGTTGCCAACCTTTTTCTTGAAAATAGGCCGATCCCTTTGTCTTTGTTTCAAGTCCCCTTCAGGCTTCTTCTTCCCTGTTTCGCTGCCAGCTATGGTCAGCAGGTAAAGGAAATATCAAAAAGCTCGAAATACTGCCATTGTTTCATATTGAAACGGCTAAAAGGCTGAACCATGGAATAAAACTAGAAAATAACAAAGCGAAGCCATCTTGAAAATCCAGTACTCGGGAGGGACTGGCACTAGTAGTTGCCTTGTCTCCAAACTCGGCAACGAATAATAAGGTAAAAGACAAGAAACAAACGACTCAGTAAATAAATGCACACTTCCTATACAAAACACAAACATTATCAGCTACTTGCTCCAATATTACTTCTGTTTATTAAATTTTGTTTGTTCACTTCTGGGTTGTGATTTTTTTTTTCGCAGAGTGAATGGGGCGGAGAATGGGATCAGGCGGTCCTTCTTCTCTTTCTCCTTCGGAGGCGAAAATGAAAATTAAGAACTCCTGATCGTAGGTTAGTGGGTGATTAACGCGAATTGCTTCATCCATTCTACCTTTGGAGTTATCCCGTGAATGTGGATAACATTCACCTTATGGTTTACTGGGAATCAATTCACCTTGTTTCATATCTTATGCAGGAGCTCATTTTACAGGTCTGTAGGTTTTGCGGTCTGGTTTGTGGGACTTATAAGGTATTTAAAATTCGCGTCAAAGTTGTTCTAAAAATAGCCTGGTTAGTGACCGATGACGTCAAAAGTGCAGCTTTCTTACAGGTTAATGCACCGTTAACCAAGAAGACCTGGGGACGAGGTTGAGTTGTTTAGGCTGTGAAAACAAAAATGGCCGACATTTAACTCGTTTCAAGAGTAAGAACAAGGCGAAATAATAGCTAAAAACATGGCAAGAACAGCAAGAAGACAACTCGAAGGGCGACATCTGCTATTTGGAGAATATTTGCGGAGCTGAACAACCCTAAACGTACACTATCGAAAATAAAATTAACATTGATGGAGGTAAGCATGTTTTAGCTATGTTTTTAAACTAGGAAGTATTTTGAATGAATAATAAAACAATTATTGAATTCGGCTTTCGTATCCTCTGCAGAAATATGGAGGTCTTGGAGGGTGTTATCCGCCTCGGCCTATTGCCTCGACCGATATTACCCTCCTCGACCTCCATAATTCTTCATAAGATACTCAGCTCCATTCATTAATTAATAATTAATTCATTCGATCATTCACTACATTTTGAGTTATCCCGCAAAAGTCGTAGCATTTCTTTCTTTCAACTCTTTGGTCTTTAATTTAATTTTAGGATTAGAGGTGTTGACGTTTTTATTATATTCGTCTATTGTTGCGTCATTCTCCGATCACCGTCCACGGCTGATCATCCACTCGTCTCCCATTCTTTTCAAGCACCGAGCTCAGTAATAAATGATGTTGCTGGTGACCCTTTTTCTTCTACCTTACATGAAACGGTAGGCGCATTCCTTATAGTAGCCTACAGTATGCAGGAAGGCTCCGCCCGAAAGGCTACCTCTTTCAGGCATCAGGAATAACATAGGGCGCTTTCCATTATACCAAAATTTTTGGAAATTTTGGTCGAAAAATAAATGGGACGCTTTGGTGTGCGTGGAAATTTTCCGGTCAAAATGGTCCACCTCCGGAGGTGGTCCTCTTGGACGGTTGGTCCGGTCCGACGGAAACTTCCCGTTCCACTTCCAAAAATTTTCGTTTCCAGTCCTACTTTGCTAAGCAGCAATCAAAATTTCGGCCGAAACGCAAATGGATCGTTTCGATGTGATTGACGCTGTTTCAATTGAACAATGTCGTTCCATTTTCTCTTGATGATTCCACTAATCATGATTGTTTGGTCTGGCAAATGGAAACATTCATAGCCAGCGTTGCAGCCGCCCCACGGACGCATCGCCTGGACTATTGGTATAGTTCGTCTAGCCTACGAATAGCCCACGTTCGATATATTAAAATTCTAACATGACTCCGAGGCTTTCTGGTCATTTTTGTATATTTCGTTTGGTTTTCTTTGCGCTCAAGTCTCTTCTGGAAATTGCGAGACAATGGAGTGGTGAAATATTGCAATTTTGACCCTAAAACCTCGGAGTCCTGTTAGAATTTTAATATATAGAACGTGGGTTATTAGTGCACAAAAGCTATGGTGCACTAATTCGCAAACCCTCTATACAGCGGTTTCTTATTCTCTAATCAACCAATCGAAATTATCGACCTTAAAGTTACTAACAAAAATGTAAAACCGGTTAAACCAACTAAAAATAGCACATGACCTTATCTTAATGAGATTCTTGCGCATTTTATTAATGAGATAAAGACAAAAGGTTATGACGTCTTCGGTGTGGTATTTTATTTATTCACATAGGTATACATGTGATGTAATAGGTTCTTGTTTGACATGTTCTAGAACAAGTTTTTCAATAGGAAATAAATAAAATAATGAAGGGTGGCCTAACATATATATCCTTTTCTAGAGTGCTCAACTTTCAGAAGCAATAAAGCCATGTATAGTGTCACGCGGGTAAGCTTTTAGAGGACGGGTAGCTTGCAAACTAAACTGAACGCAGGGTTGTCGGAACAGCAACAAGAAGATTTATTCCAAAATGAACGTATTTTCCACGAAATAAAACTCCACAACAGCACGTAACTCGTTACACTTACACGGCCTCCGCCAACTTGAATAAACTTGATAAACTTATACGGCCTCCGCCAACTTGGATAAACACTGCTTTCGTCACACTTGACTAAACACGACTAACGTCGAACTCTCCTCGCTTGTGAAAACTAGTTAGACCTTAACTCGGGCTCACCTACTTATATATGTTTACAATAAGATTCTAGAACTTTCCAAATAGTCTAATTATAGAAAGATTACAAAATATACCGCTTTAGGAACGCTTACGCAAGATCCTAAAATAAACAAGCTACGAACTCTCGCGAAGCTTCTAGAAAGTCATGCTAGTCACGCAATACAATTTTTCGTAACATAACCCCCTTTCAGAAGAAATTTCCTAAATTTCCAATACAACAGAAAAATTGTAAGCTAATATACAACAGGGGTAGTCCAGTGTCTCTCAGGTTATTCTTCTACTCGACTAAGATAATCCGCTCCAACATTCTCTGATCCTTTGATGTCTTCCACCTTGAAATTGTAACTTTGTAGAAACATCGCCCATCGCATGAGTCGTGCGTTAGTATATTTTGCGCTGTCCATGTACTTCAGCGGCTCGTGGTCTGTCTGCAGCACAAAAGGTACACCGTACAAATATAGATGAAATCTCTTGATTCCCATACAATCGCTAGGCATTCTTTCTCGATTGTAGAGTAGTTGCGCTCCGCACTCGACAATTTCTTGCTTGCGTAACAAACCGGGAATAATTTCTCATCGTGCCATTGCATCAATACTGCACCGATTCCATTGTTGGAGCCGTCCGTCCGTAAGAAATAGGTTTTAGCTGGATCGGGAAGACGTAGAATAGGTGCACTTGTTATGTAGGACTTGATTGTTTGGTAGGCTTTCTCTTGTGCTTCACCCAACTCAACTTTATTGGGTTGGCCTTTCCGTGTGAGATCAGATAAGGGCGCCGCGATCGCTGCGAAGTTGGGAATGAAATCTCTGTAGTATCCTGCTAGACCCATAAATGACCGCACCTGTTTCTTTGTGCTTGGCCTTGGGGCATCTTTAATTTTCTCCACGTTATCCTGATGTAGACCAATCATTCCTTGCTCCAATCGATGGCCTAGGAAATCCACACTGTTTACTCCGAATAGGCACTTCGTAGGTCTAATAGTCAACCCAGCTTGTACAAGGCGCGAAAGCAGCTCTCTGAGGGCTCTGATATGTTCTTCCCACGTACGGGTGTGAACCAATATATCATCCCAGTAGAAGTCGACATCATCTAGATCTTCTATCAATTCTTCATTGCACGCTTCAGTGTTTCCGCCGAGTTAATCATTCCAAACGGCATCTTCAAGAACTCGTACGACCCGTCAGTTGTTACGAAAGCAGTTTTCGGAATGTCCTCCTCTGGTATAGCTATCTGCCAGTATCCCTTGCTAAGGTCAATTTTTGAAAAGAATTTGTCTCCGCTAAGCTTCTGGAACAAGTGTTCAGCAGTTGGCATAGGCTCAGGATCAAATACAGTTAGTTTATTTAATTTACGATAATCTACGCACACGCGGTTTGTGTTGTCTTTTTTCTTCACTACTACAACCGGTGACGCGTACGGAGAACTGGACTCTCTAATAACTCCCATTTTGATCATGTCAGTGATATCTTTTCTCACTGATTCTCTCATGCTGTAAGTTACTGGGTAAGGTCTTGATCTAACTGGCTCGTCTGAGGTGAGTTTAATATGATGCTGAACGAGATCGGTGGTACCTGGTGCTTCAGTAAACAAATTTGTGAACTGGTTAGCCAGATCCTTAAATTCTCTTCGTTGCTCGTCCGTAAGATTCGGTCCAGTTGTAACATCCTCAATTGACTCCTTGGCTACATATCCACCAAGCTCTAGGAAATCAACCTCTTCTTCCTCTGCTTCATCAACTTTAGCTTCACAGTCGACAGCATCGTCTATACTCGTAGCGCCTGCTCCAACAGCTACTGCTCCTTCGACTGCAGTCTCCTCTCTCTCAAAATACTTTTTAAGGAGGTTAGCGTGGTAAACTTTCTCCTTGCCTTTTACTTTCACTTTGTAGTCGTTGAGACCTACTACTGAACTAACTTAAGTTAGTTCAGTAGTAGGTCTCAACGGCTACAAAGTGAAAGTAAAAGGCAAGGAGAAAGTTTACCACGCTAAGGGACCTTTCCACTGCATAAGTAACTCGTTATGGTCGGTAGGTAGCAGCACCAGCACTTTCTCACCTGGTTGAAACTTCCTAACCTTAGACTTGCGGTCGTAGTAGTGCTTTCTTTTCTGCTGGGCTTTCTCCAATTCACTATGGGCGAGCTTCAGGGTATCTTCTAACTTCTCTCGCAACTCGAAAACGTACTGGTAACTGTTCTTCACTTCAGGCTCCTCAACTTCTTTCGTCCACAGCTGTTTGAGTATAGTCATTGGTCCTCTAACAGCTCTTCCATATAACAGCTCCAACGGCGAAAAACCAGTGGACTCTTGGGGGACTTTCTCGATAAGCAAACAACAGTGGGTTTATGTAGCCATGCCATTGTCTTGGCTGCTCACTACACAGTCTCTTCAACATAGACTTCATCGTTCCGTTGAACTTCTCCGTCAGTCCGCTACACATCGGGTGATAGGGTGTTGTTGTAAGCTGTTTAATGCTTAGTAGTCGGGTGACTTCTCTCATGCACTCCGAGACAAACTGTGGATTTCAGGATTTCTTCGGGTACTCCAAGACGGCTAAAGATATCCACCAATGCCTCTGCTACAGTCTCCGTATCAATATTCTTTAGTGGTACAGCCTCAGGGCAGCGAGTCGAAAAAATCTACCCGCGTCAAGATGTACCTGTGTCCTTCTTCACTCGGAGGACTGATAGGCCCAACAAGATCTATTGCCACTCTCTTAAAGGGCTTGTCAATCAGCGGCATCTTCTCTAACGGTACCTTCGGCACTGATCCCTTTACTTACGGTCTTCTGACAGACGTCGCAGGACTTGCAAAACCGAGTCACGTCACCTTGAATTCTAGGCCAATAAAACGCACTCTGGATCTTGTCTGTTGTTTTCTTTATCCCCATGAGACCACCCATGCTCGATCAGTGAGCTACTTACATTATGGGGCGCCTCAACTTTTCAGGTACCATGACTTGTTTAAGCGGTTTTCCACCATTCACATAAGGGTGCTTGTACAAACGGTACAGTACTCCACATTTTCTTCAAATGAAATCTCCGCCTGACCCTTTACTAGCACATCGTCTCGATCCCAGTACTTGCGCAGACCCTCATCCTCACGCTGCATCTGCTTGAGCTTCTCTCTGTCCACAATAGGGCTCTCACGGCTACTTGGCACCTTCAAGGCTGTACGTTCATCCTTTTTCTTAGCTTGACTTCTTGTAGTTACTGCACAGGCCTCTTGCCAACTGGGGTCTGGATTTTGTGCGTCCCTGGCATCAGGTACGTTGCCAATAATAAGGTCGTAGATAGGATCTGAAAGGCACCGCGCTTCTTCGTGGCCCTTAAGATAAGGCGTACCGACATAAATTCTTGCTATGGGCACCTTCCTTGCACTGTTGTCAATAAGCAACATAACGTTAAAGTCTCCGTTGAACTGATCCTCGCCGACAAGGTCCTTCTTGACTACTACTCCACTGCAACCAGTATCTCTTAAAACGTCAACAGTGTTCTCTCCAACTCTACCTTTTACAACAGGCATCTTACTTCTTACTCCAGTTAAGGGTTCAACACAGGCATTACTCAGCAACGGCACTTTCTTGCCACAGGCTAACAGAAGCTGATCATTTTGAATACACGACTTGACTTCCTCGGGGGTAGCGTTAAGATCGGGTGACTTAACCAAACAGCCAGCACTAACTTGACCACGTTGCACAGGCTTACCATGCTTACCTTGGCCTCTTGACTTTCGTCCACCTGATCGACAGTTCCTCGCTTCATGACCTTGCTTGCCACAAAGGAAACACCTTTTAGCTAGAGTTGGGCAGTTTATAGCTTTGTGTCCGCGGGCAGTTACACTTGTAACACTGGAGGGCTGTTGTATCACTCTGTGCAGTCTTTGTTTCCTCCACCTTAGGCTGTACTTGTGGCTTCTTGCTCGCAGAGCTGAACAGATGCTTCCCGTGTGCTTCTAAGTACTGATTGGCAATCTTTGCTATCTGAGCAAGCGTTTCCGGAGCTCTTTCACGGAGGTGAATAGCTAACTCTTTTGGACAAGAATCGATGAACTGTTCTTTCACTATTAAATCTTTCAGGCCTTCAAAAGAACGTTCAGTGTTCGACAGCTCTAACCAACGTAGCAAGTATCTATCCAGTCTCACTATGAACTGTTCAGGACTGTCGTCAACTTCCGGCTTTGATGCTCTAAATTTACAACGATAGCCATCTTCTGTAAGGTCATATCTCTTCATCAAAGCTAACTTCACTCGATCATAATCTTGGGCTGCTTCCTCAGATATTCGCGAATAAACCTCTAGGGCACGTCCAGACAAAAGAGCGCTAAGTTTCGAGGCCCATCCTGTCTTCTCCCATTTAGCCGTGGTTGCGAATCTCTCAAATCGTTGTAGATAAGCATCCAAGTCGTCCTTGCCATCAACAAATGAGGGAAGCTTAGGTGCCTTGGCCCTATCCTCTCTCACTTCAGCACGTTCAGTATCGTTACGGCCTTGTGCTAGACGAGCGAGCTCTAGTTCATGCTCTCTCTTAGCGGCTTCAATAGACTCTCTCTGTTTCAACAGGTCTGCTTCCAGCTCTAATTTCCTCAGTTCGCGTTCTTGCCGCCTAGTTTCTCTTTCTTCGTCTTCTTTTCTTCTATCTTCCTCAAGCATTCGACGTTTCTCCTCTTTTTGTTCTTCTAACAGTCTACGCTTTTCTTCTTTTTCCTCTTCCAGTTGTCTACGTTTTTCCTCTTTCTCTTCCTCCTCCCTCCTTCTTTCTTCCTCAAGTTTTCGACGTTTTTCTTCCTTTTCTTCTTTTTCCCTCCTTCTTTCTTCTTCTAACTTTTGTTGTTCCCGCACAAACTCGAGCAGTTTTTCTCCTTCCAATCCGAACTTTTCTCCAATCTGCAAAAGCTTTTCCACTTCCATAGCAGTAGTTCACAGCAAACACACTCGATATACTTCCTCGTAGCAGTTCTTCTTACTCCACCGCATACTCTTTGTTCTTGAACTGTCCTTTCCTGGTTACTGTAGTCGGCAAACAATTGAATTCCTCTCCCGGACAGGCCTCCAATGTCACGCGGGTAAGCTTTTAGAGGACGGGTAGCTTGCAAACTAAACTGAACGCAGGGTTGTCGGAAGAGCAACAAGAAGATTTATTCCAAAATGAACGTAGTTTCCACGAAATAAAACTCCGCAACAGCACGTAACTCGTTAAACTTACACGGCCTCCGCCAACTTGAATAAACTTGATAAACTTATACGGCCTCCGCCAACTTGGATAAACACTGCTTTCGTCACACTTGACTAAACACGACTAACGTCGAACTCTCCTCACTTGTGAAAACTAGTTAAACCTTAACTCGGGCTCGCCTACTTATATATGTTTACAATAAGATTCTAGAACTTTCCAAATAGTCTAATTATAGAAAGATTACAAAATATACCGCTTTAGGAACGCTTACGCAAGATCCTAAAATAAACAAGCTACGAACTCTCGCGAAGCTTCTAAAAAGTCACGCTAGTCACGCAATACAATTTTTCGTAACATATAACCTCTGAAGCCCGAAACTACATTTGCATTAAATTGTTAGTCTCGCAGTTTACCTATTTTTCCTCTACTATTGCATTGCAAACTGTCAAATAGCATTTCAGTTTGTTTGCAACATATTGTTAACTGAGACAAGTAATTTTTTTTTTTAAATAGAAGTCATTCTGTCCTTTTGATAAAATAATTCATACAGAACAAGATTTTTATACATTGCTTTGGGTATCAATGAATGCCAGGTTTTTTTATTTCGACCATCAATATCAAAGGGGGGAGGGGGGAAGGTCTTGGCAAATCTTTTGGTCCAAAATTCCAGAGCCCAAGCCCTTTGTTTTATGGTTTTTACTTGTAGGATCAGTCTATCTGATTCCCTTGAGACAGAGGCTAGCCTACAGAGTATTTATTTACGTAGCTTGTAGTATTGTAGTGGTTTCTCTTGAAGTAAGAGCACTGGTCTTCCTGCATAACCTTTGTTATATCAACAACAATTAACTAACATTAAAATTTTAACAGTTGTTGACGGGTACAACGCCACTCTGTTTTGAGCTCTATCAGCGGGTGTCGTGTTTGTCTTGAAAAGTTACCTGTGTAATTTTCACGTAGGATGTTCAGCCTTGCAGAATTCACTGTGTCTATTACTTGGTATATTTTTCGTAAGATAGATCCATAGATCCTGTGTTTTTCAGCATATTTGTTTGCGGTTTTTTGCAGATTAAGAGGCGGTCCGTGTAAGAATGGACCACTCGAATTTCCTTGGGAAACAGAATTCCTTCATTTTTTAATAGAATTTGTTTGGTTCAAGGTGCTTTTTTAAAAAAAAAATTGGGCGGCGATTCGCCTGGACGGTCCAAAGCTGTCATGATCGTCTCTTTTAAGGTCAAATTTAAGCGTTTTGTTCAAGGCTCGCAAAAATTTCGCATTTATCCAAATAGCATAAAACAAAAGTATGATTTTAATTCATGCTTCCTTTATTCAAAAAAGGCAAAATGTTTAAATTCTGACCCTCCAAAAAAGGAATCATGATGTTTTGAAAATACCACGTAAAGCGTCCTTGATAAAATTGCGCGCTTATCCTAGTTTTAAAATGAGCTTTTTTTCAAAAGTCTGACTTTATCTGGAGTCTTGGTCACTATCGCTGTTCAGTACTAAGGGTTAAGTGTACTGAAATCACGAAAAACATTTTTGGGCACTGTTGATTTCGAAGCACAAGAGTTCGATAAAGTTGGGTAACATTCTACTGTAATTGTGCGTATGACGTAATTTACGCATTTTCTTGATTCCGAACTTTCCTGCTATAAAACTAAAAATCATTACTGTCAGGGAGCAACTATTTTCAAAACTAACTTAATGCTGGGGAAAAACAGTGAATGTCTTAAAAACCACTACATATTGTCCTAAAATTGGGATGTTACAAAAAAAAGTAGCAGCTTCGGTGAATGTTAGGCCCAGTTCAGACGTCGTGCTTCTGCCGTGCCGAACTTAATTGTAATTTGGTTCGACTGTAGCACGGCAGGAAAACAACTTTGATTCAGACGTCGTGCCAGAGTCGAACCAAATTCAGGATTTACTGATGCCTCGTAACAATTCTTCTCCCAACTCCCCGTGGGAACGCAATCTCGCCAAAATACATTAATATAATTTATGAATTTTGTTTAGCGCGGCAGAAGCACGACGTTTGAATCGCTGCCGTGCCAGAGCCGTGTAGCACGGCAGCGCTTGTCGAACTTAATTGCTTGCCGAACTTAATTCAAAAGTTTGATTCAGACGCCGTGCTTCTGCCGTGCTTTTGTCGAACTTAATTCCTGAATTTAGTTCGGCACGGCAGAAGCACGACGTCTGAACTGGGCCTTACTATGTCAAGTTGTGGCTAAACAGTTAAGAAATTTCGTTGAGGGGGGTTTAGACGGTAAAAAAATTAAAATACATTATGAATAGATTTATCGTGTAATTACCACCTCAAAAGTTATGACACGATTCAGCAAAGAAATAGTTTACCAAAATGTACCGAATTTTCTAGCCACAAGTTTTTGCGTGCAGACGACATCATTTATATTGTGTCTGAGGATGTCAATTTCAGATTTCAGTTTGCAGTGCAAAACATGTTGGATGTTATTTTATCGAAGCTGAAACTACTTATCAGGCTTAACGAGGTAAAATAAACAAAGTACAAAAAACTGGCTACTATTAAGAATAAAAATGATTTGCTGGTTTACTATTTCTTCAAGTTTTTAATTCAATTTAAGTTAATTTTTCTGGCGTCGTTCACTTAATTTAATTTCGTATGCAAATTTGCAACACAAAACGTAGAGCGTATTTACATTGTGCCGAGATGGGGTCCGTGCACACTTCGGCCAACCTAATTTCCCATTTTTTCACCAAAAACGGAAAAAAGAACTATTACTTATCCATATCATATCTACATATTTTAAAGTACAGAAAAAAATTGAAAAATAGAAAATAATCAGGAAAATTGATCCTTTTTTCATTTTTCTAATTTTGAAGTCCGCTTCAAAAATAGAAAAGTACTGTAAATGGCTAAAAACAATATTTTGCTATTTTTTATTTTCTTGCTATTGTTAGAAAATGAGAAAAATGAAATAATCTCCGATTCCTAACTCGTTTTTCTGTCTTTCAGTTTTTCATAAAAAAAATAGAAAAATGGAAAAATGAAAAAAAATATTATTCATTCGCACCATTTTTTCATTTTTTTCCATTGTGTTCGAAAAATGAAAAAAATAGTAAAGTAGCATACCTACCGCCCAATTTTCCATAATTCCATTTTAATAAGAAAAATGAAAAAAATGACAAGTGTTGCGAGCAATTTTCTATTTTTCCATTTTTTTTTAAATAAATAGACACTTTTTTATTTTTTCTATTTTGTTGAAATATACCTAATTCGTACCCACTTTCGACTGACTAATTTGGTTAGAAGATTTACACAGGGTCGGTGGAGATGTGGGGGAATTTTTTTTTCTGGTGGGGTGGGGGGGGCTTTACTTTTCGAGATGTGGACGTAGTTCCATTCGCTTTTGAAGCTGATTAAATTTTCTCGATTTCCCTGAAGGTTTGAGTTGTCGGTAGTCGACTGTGGATGAAAGTGACAGGAAAACCGTACCGTACCGGCCGAAAATGAAGAATATTAGAAAGGGTACGAGGGAGGAGCCAGAGAAGGTGTGAAAATTGGTACGGGAAAGGAGGGTGTAACTCAACGGTTTTAATGCCAGCAACACTATGGTCCCAGCACAAAAAAAAAAAGCGGTTCGTGAGAGAGATTAAGGGAAGGAGTTAAGAAGAAAGTCGTTGAACAGACACATGCACAAAATAAATAAAGAGCACTCCCAGTAGAGAGGTCAGACCCTTTTAAATGAAATAGATGCTCAAAAGTAGACTGCTCAGCCTGCCGAAATATCGGATCTTGCTGTAGAACGGGTGTTTTAGGATTGCAAGAGTAAATATATTGAATTAATATTATGGAGGAGAAACATCACGAGGCGCCTAGTATACACTCGCGGGAGAGAACATCTTAATGCTCTGGCCCCATACATTTGTTTAAACGTTGGATAGCGACGGTCCACTGGAATAACTCACTATCCAGCGGCCTGATAATTTTCTATGTATTTTAGGGAAACCAATTGTGTTATCCACTGGATAGTTATTTATCCAGCGGATAGCGTTTAAAAAATCCACCTTTTAAGAGTGGTTGTCTGAGAAAACCGGGCAAAATGTTAAAAAAGTCAACGGAAGGGGGTCAACAGAATAAGCTCATACTAACATCATAGATAGGTTAGGTGGAGTAATGGACAAATATAATAAACATAGGTTCTTCACTGCTCTTGTATTAGAGATACGAGCATCACTTTGTTTGACCCCCTCCGACGCCATTTTTGTAAGCAAATTTGACCATTTTGTGAAGCTCACAAACTCCCCAAAATTAAACAAGCGAAGTTCATTTTTTCTGTGCGGCACAACACAACACAAGACTATCTTCGAAAACCATAAACGTTGTTAGGTAGCCACGGGCAAGACTAAAACTTCCTTATTTTTCCTGACCTAAACTCAATGTCTGCAAGCGAACAAAAAATCGGTCGGTTTTGAATTGATCTGTAGCGCACAACTAAAAGGATAATAATAATCTGACAGCCAAATTGCAGTCTACTATCATCCATGTTACCAACACACTAATAATCATTTTGGCTCGTTGGAACAGGAAGAAATTAGAAAACACACATTTGTCATAGTTGCCAACCTTTTTCTTGAAAATAGGCCGATCCCTTTGTCTTTGTTTCAAGTCCCCTTCAGGCTTCTTCTTCCCTGTTTCGCTGCCAGCTATGGTCAGCAGGTAAAGGAAATATCAAAAAGCTCGAAATACTGCCATTGTTTCATATTGAAACGGCTAAAAGGCTGAACCATGGAATAAAACTAGAAAATAACAAAGCGAAGCCATCTTGAAAATCCAGTACTCGGGAGGGACTGGCACTAGTAGTTGCCTTGTCTCCAAACTCGGCAACGAATAATAAGGTAAAAGACAAGAAACAAACGACTCAGTAAATAAATGCACACTTCCTATACAAAACACAAACATTATCAGCTACTTGCTCCAATATTACTTCTGTTTATTAAATTTTGTTTGTTCACTTCTGGGTTGTGATTTTTTTTTTCGCAGAGTGAATGGGGCGGAGAATGGGATCAGGCGGTCCTTCTTCTCTTTCTCCTTCGGAGGCGAAAATGAAAATTAAGAACTCCTGATCGTAGGTTAGTGGGTGATTAACGCGAATTGCTTCATCCATTCTACCTTTGGTTTATCCCGTGAATGTGGATAACATTCACCTTATGGTTTACTGGGAATCAATTCACCTTGTTTCATATCTTATGCAGGAGCTCATTTTACAGGTCTGTAGGTTTTGCGGTCTGGTTTGTGGGACTTATAAGGTATTTAAAATTCGCGTCAAAGTTGTTCTAAAAATAGCCTGGTTAGTGACCGATGACGTCAAAAGTGCAGCTTTCTTACAGGTTAATGCACCGTTAACCAAGAAGACCTGGGGACGAGGTTGAGTTGTTTAGGCTGTGAAAACAAAAATGGCCGACATTTAACTCGTTTCAAGAGTAAGAACAAGGCGAAATAATAGCTAAAAACATGGCAAGAACAGCAAGAAGACAACTCGAAGGGCGACATCTGCTATTTGGAGAATATTTGCGGAGCTGAACAACCCTAAACGTACACTATCGAAAATAAAATTAACATTGATGGAGGTAAGCATGTTTTAGCTATGTTTTTAAACTAGGAAGTATTTTGAATGAATAATAAAACAATTATTGAATTCGGCTTTCGTATCCTCTGCAGAAATATGGAGGTCTTGGAGGGTGTTATCCGCCTCGGCCTATTGCCTCGACCGATATTACCCTCCTCGACCTCCATAATTCTTCATAAGATACTCAGCTCCATTCATTAATTAATAATTAATTCATTCGATCATTCACTACATTTTGAGTTATCCCGCAAAAGTCGTAGCATTTCTTTCTTTCAACTCTTTGGTCTTTAATTTAATTTTAGGATTAGAGGTGTTGACGTTTTTATTATATTCGTCTATTGTTGCGTCATTCTCCGATCACCGTCCACGGCTGATCATCCACTCGTCTCCCATTCTTTTCAAGCACCGAGCTCAGTAATAAATGATGTTGCTGGTGACCCTTTTTCTTCTACCTTACATGAAACGGTAGGCGCATTCCTTATAGTAGCCTACAGTATGCAGGAAGGCTCCGCCCGAAAGGCTACCTCTTTCAGGCATCAGGAATAACATAGGGCGCTTTCCATTATACCAAAATTTTGGAAATTTTGGTCGAAAAATAAATGGGACGCTTTGGTGTGCGTGGAAATTTTCCGGTCAAAATGGTCCACCTCCGGAGGTGGTCCTCTTGGACGGTTGGTCCGGTCCGACGGAAACTTCCCGTTCCACTTCCAAAAATTTTCGTTTCCAGTCCTACTTTGCTAAGCAGCAATCAAAATTTCGGCCGAAACGCAAATGGATCGTTTCGATGTGATTGACGCTGTTTCAATTGAACAATGTCGTTCCATTTTCTCTTGATGATTCCACTAATCATGATTGTTTGGTCTGGCAAATGGAAACATTCATAGCCAGCGTTGCAGCCGCCCCACGGACGCATCGCCTGGACTATTGGTATAGTTCGTCTAGCCTACGAATAGCCCACGTTCGATATATTAAAATTCTAACATGACTCCGAGGCTTTCTGGTCATTTTTGTATATTTCGTTTGGTTTTCTTTGCGCTCAAGTCTCTTCTGGAAATTGCGAGACAATGGAGTGGTGAAATATTGCAATTTTGACCCTAAAACCTCGGAGTCCTGTTAGAATTTTAATATATAGAACGTGGGTTATTAGTGCACAAAAGCTATGGTGCACTAATTCGCAAACCCTCTATACAGCGGTTTCTTATTCTCTAATCAACCAATCGAAATTATCGACCTTAAAGTTACCAACAAAAATGTAAAACCGGTTAAACCAACTAAAAATAGCACATGACCTTATCTTAATGAGATTCTTGCGCATTTTATTAATGAGATAAAGACAAAAGGTTATGACGTCTTCGGTGTTAATTTATTTCCTCACAAGTTAATGGGCGGCATGAGATTCACCCGCAAAAAAAGGAGTAACCCTACTATACTACTGAGCTCCAGTGTCCAGATTAGTAGTTTCGGTTTTAAAGCGGTCTGAAGGAGTACTTTAACACAGTGTAAACGTTTTGAGAAAAATAAAAACCTAATAACAGAAGCCGCACGTTTTAACAAGGGCCTCGAATAAAGCGTTCCAAACTAAAATGTGGCGTTCCGATTCAGACAAATTCTGAGTAAAATGGCCATTACGTACTGAACGATTTTGCTATTCCGAAAGATGTAGGCAATTTGTAACGAATAAAATGGGAAGTCCGTGAAGTATTCGAGATTTAGACATGGCTTTTTTCATAGAGACCATCTCTCCTCTTCTTTTGTTGTTTGGTCAATGTAGATGGATGTTCTGTGCATCTCGATTGCTGCTAACATTCCATTTCCTAACCAAAAAAGTGAAAGAGATTTTTCTTATATGACACTTGGCACAACATAGCAAATATAATTATTTACCATTTCCTATGCCAATGTAAAAAATTAGATCCCCCTCCAATGAAAAGGTTTTGACAAGAAACGTATAGAGTTCCCTTGGCATCCCTGGCCTTTTTCTCTCATCATGATTTTCAATCTCAATGATATTTGTTGTGGACCTGGCCACATGCCTCTCTGTTACAGTTAGCTCCCTGGACACTGCCCAGTGACCCACAATGAAAGACTGAACCACCTCAGTCATAAGCAAATGTGAAAGACAAATGTAATATTTAGCAGTTATCCCCTTAAGCGAGTGTTGGATATGAGATGGTAAATAGCCATAAGTTAACCATCTCATATCCAACAATCCTGAATGGAAAAGTACTTTCATTAACATTTTAACTCCAAACGTCTGGTTATTACAACTTTACGAACCTTTTGCAAACATTGCCTAGTGAGAAACCAATTAAAAGCTTTCCAAAACATTTTGCGTTTTTCCAAAATAGGGTTTTCTAACAGAAATCTATACTTTTTGTCTGCAAGTTTTTAAAAAATGTTTAAACCATTGAGTTTTCATGGACGCCATTTACAGACCAACTAAAAATACTGTTTTATTCCTGCAACGAGGAGCATGTCCGAAAAAAAATACGAATGTCACCTCTTCCAAAATAATTACTTGGCTTAATCCCACATATTATTCTGTGACCAACACAGTTGATGAGTGAATACAGCAGAAATTCTGCAGCCTGCGAAAACCCATGCCACAGGAATAGGACAATTGCACGATGACGATATTTGACTACAACTACCAGAATTCATTTCGGTTTTGCTTTGTTATTTAAATTTCTCAATCCCGCTGAGAATTAAAGAACAATAGCCTTAATTTTCACAAGAAAACAACAAACTCAAGGGTTCTGGTAGATGTAGTAAAATGACGTCATCGTGCAGTTGTCCTATTCTGCGGCCTGTGAAAACCCATGCCACAGAAAT
>CALNXK010000501.1:100000-102500 GCA_942486035.1 Porites lobata | reverse complement strand
TATCGGGTTTTTGGTTGAGAAATACGTTGCTTGTCAAAGTCGGAAATCCGATTTCGGATGGCATCGTTTTCGTTTTTTACCTTGCTTGATGCGTAAGAGGGTTGAAAAGTCTCAAGCGATTTTGGCCTTACTTGATAGTTTTCAGTGCATCTCGAATGGTAGGCCTGAGTAATTATTTTATTCGATGTTTGTTTTATATATGTAATTCAATAAAGTCGAGTGTAGTTTATGGGGCTATTTAGTTTATGCGCGTTTATTGGGGGCCGTCGACATATTCACTTTTCCCCAGCTTAACGTCAACTGGACGTTTAGGTCAGACCCCCCCCCCTCCCTTAACGTCCGCTTGAAATTTTGCTGCCCCAAAAATCACTGCATTCCAGTACGAATACTGACATGCACTTTTACGTGAAGATGTCACCGATTTACTGTCTTAAAACGTGGTAGAAACTTCATACATCGAATTATGCTTTGTCCTATCTGTTTTCTTGCAAAATCTACATAACTGCTTTTTCCTGTCAATGCTTTTGATTCCCTACTGCACTACAGTATTCAGAGGTCAAAGCCAGAATCGCTGGTACAAGACCGCCATGTCGGCCGCCACTTTATTAAACAACATACTAAACCTACTGGCCAGCGGCATTCCATTTTCTACTTCACGTATGCGCTACTCTTTCGTTACTCTGAAAGCACGTGCTTTTTTTTTTGTTGTTTGGAGATGTCAAAGCAACTTACCCTGTTCGGGACATCTGCAAAAGATAATAAACGTGCAGGGAACTTAATATACAAAGACCCAAAATCATTATATGAAAAGTTTATAGAACGTTTTGTAAGGAGAAACAAAGGTCAAGCCTCGAGGGAAAGTGTTGTTCGATCAGCACAAGAAAAATGGAAAGAGCTTCGTAAAGATTCAGCTGCAGTGGAAACCTATATAGCTGCAAAAGAAGGAGAAGAAGAAATCCTCTCATTGGAAGAAAGTCGGCTTAAGAGTTCTCACGATGAGAATCCAGAAAGGCTACATATTGGAACGTGCATCAGTTTGCTTTTGTCCAAAAATGCCCCGCACTAACGTCCACTGCCTTACCCCCTCTCCCCCTAAACGTCCAGTTGACGTTAAGCGGGGGAAAAGTGAATATGTCCACGGCCCCTAAGATTTGAGACAATGATCTGACCGATCGAGTATCAGGTTTGATTATAAGCTTATAGAACTTTAAAAAACCTTCAGACATTTTCTCACCTCAAATAGAAAGAAAACGTTCCAAAGAATATTTAGTTATAATTCTGGCTGTAAAAGAAAGCTTTGAGCGATTTTCTTGCCTCGAGTTCATCTTTGAAAAACGCAAACACCGGGAAACCGGCTTAAAACATAAACAAGGATTTTCAGAGACACTTTAATACTTGTCTTCGCGCGTGAATGAAAATTGTTGTCTCTGTATATGTTTCATCGAATTATTTTCCTTTTATTGATTGTTAGTAGTCTCTTTTGCAATTTTCATCGCTGTTGTGCCGTTTATTTCAGTCGCTCATGAACATAGCTTGCAGGAGTAGTCAAAATGCCGCGCGTATCACCGATCAAACGCTTTTGAAGATTACACATCGTTATAAAGCCATTATGTTGAAGCGTATAACTGTGTTAATCTTAATTTAAACAGTCGACTTCGGCGCTTGTCAAAAGTGAGAACCGGCTCGCCGTATAGGTGATTTTGGAATTGTTTTTTAACGGTTTCGCTAACGCGTGCTTCGATCGTCCTGAATATTGAATAAGTGCAATTTGTATTGCAAAATTGTGAAATACTGCATTCTGTCCGAGGTCTGTATGATAAAAGCAGCGCCTTAACATGGTACTATTTCGTCTCAGATGTGATGTATAAAAGGTATAAAAGGTTGGCTTACACGTCCTCAGACTTGTTGGCAAGATTTTGTAAAGTAAACTTATCGAACGCAAAAAATTCGGCCTGATTTGTTTTCCTAATGTACTGTGACCAAGAACCATTATGGGTATGCTATTTTTTAGGTGTACATATAAGGCTATCAAGTCGACGTAAGATTAATTTCACTGTTAGCTTGGACTGTTTGCAAATTTTTTTTCCCTAAAATTACTTAGCCTTTCCGTCAAAATGTCACATGAATGTGCTCTAAAGTTAACTGATTTGTGGAATATAAGTTTACAATTGTTTGATTTAAATTATAAATTCGAGGTAGTAGGATCTTCGCTTTGAGCCCTGGCTAAATCTATATATTACCCTGCGTTCAAAATGTCCAAACACCTTTCGTGTAAACCCAAGGGCACTCTGGGAAAAGTTGTGGATGAAGAAAGTACGTCCGTTGCACACACGGGGCCAATTTATACAGTGAACAATATGAAAGTGTTTTCAGATCTTGTAACTTGGCGCGAGAAGGAAAATACACAGCGACTACTTTGCGAAAGAAAATTCTTTCGATTAGTCAAAGGATAAAAATCCTGACGGATAGGAAGATTTTACTGAGGACATCGCTATACGCA
>CALNXK010000501.1:55000-95000 GCA_942486035.1 Porites lobata | reverse complement strand
TAGGAGTGCTGAGAAATGGTCATAGACCACAGATGGTCGTGATTCGTTTATTGGGAAAAGTAACTGCAAGATAATCAAGATCAGGTTCTCTTTTTAAGAATACCATAAATCTTATGTGTAATCTGGATGATAAGATTGAACTAATCAAAATTCATAAACTGATTGTTGGAGTGTTGTACTAATAGTGTCAACTAATAAATTTGTAATAAATAAAGTGTATGTTGTAACTCAATTTTTTTTTGGTTTAAAAATTTTCAAACCAGTTTAATATTTGGTTTCTTTTGTTTCTGATCCATTACTACCATCTGAGACAAAGGAAAACAAAATAAAACTGGTTTTAATTTTTTAAACCAAAAAACAAATTTGAACCACAACATATACATGTAAAAGTCTATGTGGACATGTTAAAACTCTTACACTCATGCCACTTTTAGGGCCATATTTGAAGGAGTCCCTCGACACGTTTGTGGTAGTACATTGGTCAGTGTCAAGACAGATGACCTCTAGACATTTTTCTGGTAAAAAGAGTGAGGTATTGATCTTTGTGGAGCGTGTGCCTTTAGTATGTAGCAGCACACAACCACTGCCTGTGGGCGCCTACACCTGGCTCGTGAACCATCTCAAAAGAAAAGGATGCTGTTGTCGATGTCTGCGGCAGCAGTGGTTATGCAATGGTGGCAGCTTAAAGGCAGGCCAAAAGGCACTGTAGCTGAGCAGTGCACCACATTGCGAACTTAAAACATCACAGCCAAGGATTCCAACCCTCTTACTTTGATAAAACTTTGAAAGGATCTTTGATACATATGTGTCTCTGAACAGCTTACAGCTCAGAGTTTACAAAATTCAATATCACAAAGGTCCCAATGGCAGAGGTTTTTCCATTCCCGTGTAAGTTATAAATAGCAAATCATTCTTTGCTGTCTATAGTCATACCAAAACCATGGTAAATAGTAGGTTGTGAAATTATTATAGCTGTGGAATTTGACATAGGAGTTTGTTTGATTATTGGTACTCCGTGTTTAACTGTTCTGATGCAGCAGATCAACACTTACCACTGTTCCTCTGCCATTGTGGAAGTTTGTCTTAGGATTTCTGAGTGATTTTTTTCTTTTTTCAGCATTCTATATGGAGATCAGAATTTCCCAATTCCATTTTGATCTTTTTTTGAAGATTCTGAATTCTTGTCAGTCTTATTAATTTGGATCAGAATTTCTGATTTGTTTTTTTAGAGTTCCTTATTGGGATCAGAATTTCTAAAAAAATCACTTTTCTTTCGGAGTTCCTCGTGGGAATCAGAAATTCTATGCTGAGCTTCTTATGGGGATCAGAATTTCTGAAAGTTTCTTGGACTTCTTTATGGGCATCAGAATTTCGGAAGGTTTTTTGGACTTCTTTATGGGGATCAGAATTTCTGCAAGTTTTTTGGACTTCTTTATGGGAATGAGAATTTCTGAACGTTTTTTGGACTTCTTTTATGGGGATCAGAATTTCTCAAAGTTTTTTGGACTTCTTTATGGGGATCAGAATTTCTGAATGTTTTTTGGACTTCTTTATGGGGATCAGAATTTCTGAATGTTTTTTGGGCTTCTTTATGGGGATCAGAAATTCTGAATGTTTTTTTCGACTTCTTTATTGAAATCAGAATTCCTGAGTGTTTTTTGGACTTCTTTTACGGGGATCGGAATTTCTGAACGTTTTCCTTCCAAATTTTCATGGAAATCTGATCAGAAATTCAGAGCTTTCTCTGGAGTCCTTTAGCGTGATAAGAGATTAAAAAACAGTTTACAAAGTTGGAATAGTAACTTTGCAATTCTCTCGGAAGAAATCTGGGATTCCGAGGAAAGAAACAAATCGTTCTTGTAAATTTTACATTAACTTTTCTATTTGGAGAGAAAGTGAAAAATTACCCTTGGAATTAAGGGCTGATATTGCCTTTCCGAAAAAACTGTCCATTCTGTTCTGATCGTATTTTACGCTGTTTTTCGAACAAACTTGAGATACGGCTACGTTAAAAAATCATTTTCTGATGTAAGTTAAAACTTTACGCGGAAAAATAAGTCAGTTTAGGTGTGTATCCTTTTGTTTACTCGGAATTTGTCCAAATCGGAACGCCACATTTTAGTTTGGAACGCGTTGAATGAAGAAACATTACGACTTCTGTGTGCAAGACCAACAGGCCCTTCGATAACTGCGATAACTACCCGAAACGCATGCATACCTGATCAAGATCTTAACCTTTCCTTGTAATTTTTTTCCTTGCTTTGCAAGAGCGACTACAAATAAAGTCTGGTCATCATAAAAGATAGAGTAACGCAAATGTACTTAATATAAGCTTCCTTTTTTTTTCTGACAGCCCTCTTGTGACGTTGTGCTGTACCGAATCGTAAAACACAACTACTTATTTATTTTGCTGTTGTCATCTACTATCCCTCCCTGAGTGTTCGCTATCTCGTTTTCTTCTTTAAATGGGGTTTCTGTGTTTCCCTGCAATTAGAACTCACTTACTCATTTTAAAAGCAAAGACTTTTATCATAAAACGCAGTGAGATAAGACTGAACTGTAACCACGTTTCTTACAGTCTTTTCATAAAGCGTTGCCACAAGAAAAGATTACAGAAAGTAAGGGACAGAAGGGGCTAGGGTAATAATATGTAACCTCCCCTGCCAACAAAAGCAAGCTAGCTCTTACTCCTCCTAGTCACTGAAAAAATATGACTAACCCCCACTCCCCACTGACATTTGAATGAATTCACCCCTATTACTGTAACGTTTTAAGACGGCTGCGCAGGGAACAGTACCTTGAAACTACCTTCGACGGAGCGTCCATTTTAGGATAGGCCGATTGCGCATAGTCTTCTGAATCGTCTTGTGAATAGCTGGATGCAGCTCCCAATTATTTGCGTCACCTAGGAGCCCATAACTTCAATGTAGTCGTGTCACGGCGTCTTTAATAACCAGCACCAACAACTTTGGTGCGAGTTTTAAATACATTACAAGTCCCACAAACCAGACCGCAAAACCTACAGACCTGAAAATGAGCTCCCTCGCAATCTATGAAACAAGGTAAATTGATTCCCATTAAGCCATAAGGTGAATGTTATACACATTCACTTGGTAACTCCAAAGGAAGAGTTGGATGAAGCAATTCGAGTTAATCATCCATTAACCTGAGACAGGAGTTCTTAATTTTCATTTTCGCCTCTTAAAGAGAAAGAGAAGAAGGACCGCCTGATCGCAGAAGTGAACAAACAAAATTTAATAAACAGAGGTAATATTGGAGCAAGTAGCTGATAATGTTTGTGTTTCGTATAGGAAGTGTGCATTTATTTACTGAGTCGTTTGTTTCTTGTCTTTTACCTTATTATTCGTTGTTTTGGAGACAAGGCAACTACTAGTGCCAGTCCCTCCCGAGTACTGGATTTTCAAGATGGCTTCGCTTTGTTATTTTCTAGTTTTATTCCATGGTTCAGCACTTTTTGCCGTTTCAACATGTAACAGTGGCAGTATTTCGAGCTTTTTGATATTTCCTTTACCTGCTGCAAACCATAGCTGACAAGGAAATAGGGGAGAATAAGCATGAAGAGGACTTAAAACAAACACGAAGGGATCGGCCTATTTTCAAGAAAAAGGTTAGCAACGAATGAACTTCGCTTGTTTAATTTTGAGGAGTTTGTGAGCTTCACAAAATGGTCAAAATTAGCCTACAAAAATGGCGACCGAGGGGGTCAAATAAAGTGATGCTCGTATCTCTAATACAAGAGCAGTGAAGAACCTATGTTTATTGTATTGGTCCATTACTCCACCTAACCTATCTATTATGTTAGTATGAGCTTATTCTGTTGACCCTCTTCCGTTCACATTTTTAACATTTTGCCCGGTTTTCTCAGACAACCACTCTTAATCAACTCAGCCCTGGAAAGACGAGAGCAAAGATCGCTAATGTCGAGACACCCATGCGACAAGTATGGGGAAACGTTCCACAGTTTGAATGTAACAGGAACACTCTATGGTTACGCAATGTTAGAACAGGTCACAGAGTCAGTCCTAAGTAATAAGGTAAAGCGAATCAGCTAATCAAATCCATAAGTGAATGAAACTACGTTTACATTCCGAGAACTAAAGCGCCCCCACCCGCCCTCCCCTTCCCACGACCCCTTGTATATCGTCTAACAAAATTAGTGAGTCGAAAGTGGATTTGTTTCTTTTTTCTATTTATTGAAAAAATGGAAAAATTATTCGCAACACTCGTCATTTTTTCATTTTTCTTGTTAAAATGGAATTATGGAAAATTAGGCGATAGGCATAGGCATTTTTCCATTTTTTTGAATGCAATAGAAAAAATGAAACAAGGGTGCGAATAAATATAATTTTTTTCACTTTTCCGTTTTTCTCCTGGTTTTTCTATTTTGGAGGGAAAATGGAAAAATAGAAAAATGAGTTAGGAATCGAAGATTATTTCATTTTTCTCACTTCAATTAGAAAAATGAAAAAATATCAATTTTCCTGACCGTTTTCCTTTTTTCTGTACCTTAAAATATATAAATATGACAAGGCTAAGTAATATTTCCTTTTTCCGTTTTTGTTGGAAAAATGAAAGATTAGATTGGCCGAAGTGTGCACGGACCCGGGATAACCTTCGCAGATAGAATGGCTGCA
Organism: Porites lobata; assembly: GCA_942486035.1. Classification (NCBI taxonomy): domain Eukaryota; kingdom Metazoa; phylum Cnidaria; class Anthozoa; order Scleractinia; family Poritidae; genus Porites; species Porites lobata. The sequence goes on along the minus strand of CALNXK010000501.1, from coordinate 90,345 downwards.
TTTTGTTCTTTTTCCGCAATAACAGGCGGAAAATGCGGAAGTAATCAAGGATGTGTAGATTTTGTGAGCTTGAATAGTTGCAACATTGACATTAGTTCACACCTACTGAATCACCACCTGTCAAGGGAAAATGTTTGTGAAATGGATCTGATACTGGCAAGGGCAGGTCTATTAGAACTCACTGATGATCAGATCAAGAATACGACGGTTTGTCCAGTCCATCGTTACACATTGGGAAAATACTGGCAAGCTCCAAAGACTTGGCAGTATCCAAAACATCACGGGCCGAAAATAGCAATAGCCGGAACACATGTTATTAATTTCAAGACTGCAAGGGAAATAACAAAATATCTTTGGAGAAGCCGTTCCCGTTGGCTGGCGTAAGTACTATCAGACTAGCAACTATACCTGTTTTATGCTTTCATTTTATAATTAACATGTCAGAACTAAAAGGTTTTGTCTTTCTTAACATTACAACTAAAAGCGAGCTGTAGACTGAGGGGAAGTCCCATTCTATATATTTTCTGAACGATAAACGATCGATCCTGTATTTGATAGTATTTTGCAGCCAGAAAATCATTTCCAAAAAAATAACATATCAAATGGTCATAATGTGGTTTTTGTAGTTCATTACAGCAATAGTTCTTTGCTGTGCGTCATCCATAAATCTGGTCGCTGATTTATAGACTATATAATATAATTTCCAAGATGGGATATAAAGATATAGCTTCTTTTATCAACTTAGTAGTAAATCTAGTATTTTTTAACAAGTCTTTCCAGGTTGCAAAACTTTTTTTTGTTTCTTTTTGTTACTAGCTATTTGCACAACTTGCAGAAAGAAACACAGTGAAGAATTAGATCGGAAATCAGACTGGCTATACCCTGAGGAAACTGAGGGAGATGTGATCGTTCAAAGGTACTGTCGGAAGGATAGTAGTTTGGTTGTTGTTTTATAAAAAACACACACACGGTTGTCCTGTCAGGTCATCCTATCGCAAGGCAACTAAGTAGCAGCCTTTCTATTTTTATTCTCGGCAGACCTGCTAAAAAGGCTACTGTGGGAGCCATGGGTCGCATGGTCACTTCGACTCCATTTTTTGAAGACCAATCAACGCCAGCTTTCTGGAATCCCATAACATCATGCTGGACTCCAGGGTCAGAAGAGGCCTCTTTTACTTTACCCGTGGTAACCGATGCAGTCGGCAGGTATAACGAGGCGATGGATACAATTGCGAGTCTTAATACACAAGAACAAGTAGAACGCGAGCCCCTTAAATATCAGCTTAAAACTCCATTCCAAAACTTAAGCGATGGGGAACAGTTGAAATTTGTAAAAAAGGCTAAAGGGGACTGCTTGCACGTATGTAATGTAATTGCCCTAGGTAACGGGGAGGAGCTCTTCGAGTCAATGGTGTCTGTACAAGGAGAATTATTTGATGGCTTAGCCCCCGGAGATCTTGTGGTACTCATGACTGCTTATAAGAACGCGAAGACCAGGAATTTCAAGAAACAGATTCCGAGCCTTTACGCTCATAGATACCCTATGACCAAACTGAAGGAACGGAACTCTCTCTACATGAGAAATGAAGCAAGCACGTTCTCATGCTAAAATGCACGGCCCTGGGACCATCCCTGAAATCAAGACGAAGCATCGCGTACTCCTTGATATGGGAAAGGTCGACCACTTTGTAGAATTCATTAATAGACCGTACTTTTATCAGGATGTTTCATATGGTAACAAGGTAATCACCCTAGATAATGGTGACAGAATTGAGATGCCTAACGTTGTAAGGATCCTGACAAGGTCTACAATGATTGAGCAATACTTAGAGTATTGCAAAGAGCAATGTCACGATCCACTTAGTAGGTCTTCTCTGTTTAAAATATTGGAGGTTCTAGAAGCGTCTCAGCGTAAATCGCTCCAGGGATTAGACAAAACGGCTGCAGATGGTGCTGCGGGCTTTCAGACTATCGAGACGCTGGTTGAAACTCTTGAGAAACGACGAATGAAGAAACAGTGGTGTCTACGTATTTGCCAAAACCAACGCGAAACTAAACGCTATCTAAAAACTGACTACCGTGTGCACTGTCAATAGCATTACTCTACTTGCGCTGACCATTGTAGAAAGTTTGCGCTTAGTGATCCTGTTGATCCCGAGCTCCAGCATCCTTGTCTGCATCAGCATCAATCGACTTGCGAGCAATGCCAAGGGCTGAAGGACGTTCTAAAGGAAGTGAGACTAGCGATTGAAGGGTCATCGTGGAAGCCTTACAATTGCGAACAACGAGAAAATGTCCTTTTCGACTTTGACCGTGCACCGTCAGACATCTTGTTGTGGAAAGTGCACATTGTGCGCTCAATAAATCAGGAGGAGGCGAAACAAGATGCACTGGAATCAGAAGACCCACAGTCTTCCATTCTAATCATGGACGGGGCTATGAAGTTCCTCCAAATAAATATTCGTGAGAAACAGTCTGCATGGTTCGGCAAACGGGGGCTGAGCTGGCATATTTCCACCCTTAAACTAAGAATGTTGACTCTGGAAAAATTGAGCTGAGATCGTATGCTCATATCTTCGACTCTTGCCAGCAAGACTGGTACGCAGTATGCTCGATCATCGAAAACACACTTGTCGTCAGGGAGCATATGTCATAAAATAAATCTCCGTGGAATTTTTATGGTGAAAGCAAACCACCTACCTAGATGTGTTAAGGGAAACCTGAGGAACACAAAAAATGTTGTCGGCAATTTTGTAACCTGCACCGGCAGTCGCTATGGGGGTCTGTTTTTAGACCTATATCGAACAACATGGAATCGAGGCTCGAATATAAAAATGGCGTGTAAATACAATTAACTACAATAAATTTCCACAAAAATACCAGAAATCTTTAATATACGTCTGTCTAATACATATCCATAGACTTAAGTACTAAATACTGATCACATGATCAACACTGCACGAAAGCGAGGCTGGTCATTTGTTGGCTTCAAATAAGCATCAAAGGCATGAATTCTGGTATCGAAAATTGATCAGAGAGTTAAATTTATCAAAGTGAGTATTATTTCATGTTTAAAAACTATATTCAGATCAATAGCTCATTGAAATCAGGAAAATCAATGATTTTGGTCAGCGGTCATTTTCATCATTTTTTTTTTGTTTAAGAAGATATGGAAACGGATTGTGGTTCAAAAACAAATGAAATTGAGGCCCAAGGGTTGGATTTACATTTATGTATAATTTGTCAAAGGAAAAAAACCGAAAATCTAGTTGAAAAGCCCGAAGCACATGAAAAAGTGTGGGTATCGATCAAGGAATGGAGTAAATATGGCAATCTTCAGTACACAGAAGTGTGGAATAAGTTGAGGTTTACTTCTGTCCAAGAGCTCGAGGATGGGCAGGCATCATGGCATAGATCATGTTATAAAGCTGCAGTACATGCTGGAATGCTTAGACGAGCAAGAGAAAGGTATGAGAGGCAGCTCGAAGGCCCCAGTGAGTCCAGGCGAAAATCACGACCACGTTCATCAGTAGAAATTCCTCAACTAACCCGTTCGTAAACGTCTCCCTACAATAAGAATGTCTGTTTTTTCTGCGATGGCCCACCCGGTTACCGTAAGAACCTGCATAATATTAGTACCTTTTCTGCTGGTGAGTCCCTTCGCACTGCCATTGGGATATCAGGGAATGATAAGCTCTCGGTTAAGCTCAACACATCAATTTCTCCAGATGATGCTCATTCGATAGATATAAAGTGCGACAAAAACTGTTGGGCAATTCATGTATCGCACGTTTTACGAAGAGAAACATCCGAATTATCATCTGAGAAGTTGGCTGGTGAGATTGCAGCACAAATAGAATTCCTGACAATGACGGAGATGACTCTGTATTTACACGCCATTTTATATTCGAGCCTCGATTCCATGTTGAACCATATAGGTCTAAAAATGGACCCCGGATAGCGGCCGCCGGTGCAGGTTACAAAATTGCCGACAACATTTTTTGTGTTCCTTAGGGTCCCCTTAACACATCTAGGTAGGTGGTTTGCTTTCACCATAAAAATCCCACGGGATTACATATGCTCCCTGACTATTGAGGTTGTAAAGAAAGAATATCCCCAGATTACCCAAGTGAACCTAAGGAGTGACGAAGCAGGCTGTTACCACAATAACTTTCTCTTAGCCGCCGTTAGAGATGCCAGAAGACGAGTAAGCATTGAAGTAGCACGGTATGACTTTTCCGACCCGCAGTATGGAAAAGATATCCGTGATAGAATCCTTTGTCCAATGAAATCATCCATCCGACGATATTGCAATGAGGGACACGATGTCGTTTCTGCGATAGACATGCGTGTAGCGCTTTCAGAACGCCCTGTTCAAGGTACAACTGCCTCCGTGTACGCAATGAATGAGACTCAAAAGACACTCGAAGTACATAACATGGAAGGTTTCAGCAAGTATCACAATTTCAAGCTTGAAGTGGAAGGAATTAGAGCATGGAGAGCTTATGGTGTTGGACTGGGCAGGTTTGTTCCTTACCGAGAGGTCATAACTGAACCTCAAGGTCCTACTGATCTCATTGTGCATGAGAACTTCTTTCCTCTCAAAGAAGCTCGAGTATATAATAGAGAGACAAACAGTGAAAATGAACAATGCAACGGTCTTTTCTCTTGTTCTGACCCCGGGTGCAACATGGTTTTCAAGAAATTCAGTGAACTCGAAAATCACCTTGATGTTGGTGAACACAGCCAAGTTCGCCGAAACTCTGATACGGTTTATGACAAGCTAAGAAGAGACTGGGCGGATAAGGACGAAGAAATCAGAAGCGTGCCTGAAGCAGTTGGAGAGGAGAGTCACGAAAAGAATGAAACTGGCCGCTCTCCCCAGTGCAGTGACTTGCAGACTGGATGGGCTCTACACAAGCCCCGAAACGAAGCTGTGCGTTTTCCTACCGAGGTTAAACAGTACCTAATAACGAAATTTGATCTTGGAGAAAGAAAGAAAAAGAAGAACTGGCATCAAGTCAGATCCCGCAAAAGTGGCAGCAGATATGCGAACTGCAAGAAACCCAGACAGTTCTCGGATATTTGAAAGGAAACATTGGCTCACAAAGGGTCAAGTACAGGGATTTTTTTTCAAGGCTAGCGGCCTCGCGAAGAAGCAAAGCACATCGGAAGGCGCTCAATGAAGACGTACAGGCGGAACAGGAAGAGCAGGAGAGACGAGCCGTCCTGGAAGAGGTGGCCACCCACCTTGGTCCTAAGCATCCTATCTGCTATGATTCATACTGTTTATGTGACCTTTCACACGAGAAGAAACTTGAAACATTTACCGTTGCTATGTTCAAGGCCATGTTGAAATACTTTGAAAATTCTTTTAGTTCTCGCGATAGAAAAAAAAATTCTCGTAGCAAACCTATCCGATTTTCTTGGAGGCTGTGACTGTAATCAGCCGCATTAAGGCACAAACCGCTAGTAATGCACTTATCAATTGAAACCCCGACCCCCTCCCCCCCACCCCGGGCCTATGTGGGGCAATGTGGGGGATTTTTATGGTATTTGAAGGCATGATTAGCCCTTGGGGGTGGGGGATTTCTCAGGATTTGCTTAGCATATTCATGGAAGTCCATGGAAGTCGGGGAGCGAGGTGGGGATTTGACTCGTGCCTAGTTTCCTCACGGTAATTTCTTCACGTGATCACTGGTATTTTGATGTATTGCTAGGCCGTAAGTTTCCTAATTGTTTTTCCTTTCATTTCTTCACTGAGACTAATCCTTTGCGATTTTGCCTTGAGCTTTCATGGTTCGTTGACTGGAAATTGTTATTGTTATTCAAAACTTCTCAAACAATGCAGATACAAACTCCTCTACTTATTATAAAAGGTGCTGTGTCACGGCTATCTGGTTTATTTTGTTAATATTGCCAGTTACGTGGTCCCTATTCGCTTTTGAGCGTTACGTTGGCAAAGAAATGAAGAAATCAAAGCTTCGTTTTAAACAGATGTTTCTCCCAAGCATATCAAGCGTTACGGACGAAAACAATGAACTTTGAAAAACTGTTAGGTTAACAAGTTTTCAAAAACCAAAATTTCAATCCGTTTTAATCTTCTTCATGTTTTCCCACCTGTACCTTCTTTTGTATTTGCTGAGTCATTTATACCACCTTTTAATGTCTTAAGCGGTTATTTTTATGTTTCACTCAATTTGGTGGCAGTTCCCACAGCCTACATTTTGGTAAATTTCATGACACAGCTCGTTTAACGTCTAGTGTTAAACCCATGTGGTTTCTGAAGTTCTATATTTCCTCATTCTTTAAGCCAAAATATAAAATATAGCTCCTAGGAACTATTTTATGCAGTCTATTTATAACATCAGCTTGTGAAGGTTAAGGTATGTTGGCTGCTATTTTCAATTAAACTTATCATTGCAGATATTACTTTCAATGGAGATGGTACGGATTTCCTTTTAATATAACTTTATAGCAATGTGCTACTCCATCATCCATTTTGTACCCTGACTTTTTTATAAGTGGGTAGGGGTCATTATGTTTACTTATTGTCAAATATTTGTTGTATTTATATCTTGGTCTGTTATCATATTTGCCTTTTTGCTGTAGTAAATTTGTCAATATTAAGAAGTTGAAAATTCGAACGAAATATTAATAAAGTCAGTCAGGGAATTAAAAAGGTTTCCCCACCTGGGTGGGGGTTTTACCAGTCAATATGCCCCAGGAGGGTGGGAGTTTGCTAAGATTTGTAATGATGTCAAGTCAAATCCCCACCTTGGCCCGGGGTGGGGGTCGGGGTTCCAATTGATAAGTGCATAACCAACAGGGGTTTCAACCTCGAATTAAAAAAGATCGTGGAGGCTGCAGTTATTTTTCAAAAACTTGAAAAGACGTTTTAAGAACTTTATACTTTGTGAAAAGTCGAATTAGTTAGTAGAGGGCCTGCCCCTCGGCTAGTTTTTCTTTCTTGACACATAAATAAAGTTTCTATCTATCTATCTATACGCGTGACAAGCTAAAAAAACTGACATTCACGCGTAGCCAGCGTGACGGGAAATTAACACTATTCAGATGATTTGAATTTCGGCTGCATTCTACCTGGTGTTTGTAATAAAATGTGTGATTCTTTTAAACAGGACTCACTTTTGTCAAATAATTTATATGCTTAACCTGAATGAAAAGCTTTTTCTTTCTTTGTTGATCATGAAAACCTACGACCAATTCAACTGAATGAAATTTTGTAAACAGCTTTTTAGAAGTAAACTTAGACGACTGACAACTTACGCCGGAATCGATAATTTCAACTATTAAACTTCGCAATTCCTAGTTTGGCGTAACATTTGGTAAGTTGTTAGCTATTCACAGTTCATCTTGAACAATAAAAGCTACTTTTTAATATATTTGCTCTCTCGGTTTGTTTTTCAGTGAGAAAGTTCGGAATCGCCAAAATGCGTAAACTACGTCATACGCACAATTACAGTAAAATATTACCCAACTTTATGGAAATTCTTGTGCTTCGGAATCAACATTGCTCAAAAATGTTTTTCTTGATTTTGATACACTAGCTCTAGTACTGAACAGGGAGAGTGACCAAGACTCCAGATAACGTCAGACTTTTCAAAAAAGCTTATTTTAAAACTAGGATAAGCGCGCATTTTTTTCAAGGACGCTTTACGTGGTATTTTCAAAACGTCATAATTCCTTTTTTGGGGGGGTCGGAATTTAAATATTTTGCCTTTTTTGAATAAAGGAAGCATGAATTAAAATCATGGTTTTGTTTTATGCTATTTGGATAAATGCGAAATTTTTGCGAGCCTTGAACAAAACGCTTAAATTTGACCTTAAAAAAGACGATCATGACAGGTTTGGACCGTCCAGGAAAATCGCCGCCCAAATTTTTTTTAAAAAGCAGTATGAGCCAAACAAATTCGATTTTTGTTAATAGAATGGACTAATTATGTCGCAGAAAAAAAAATGAAGGAATTCTGTTTTCCGCGGAAATTCGAGTGGTCGGTTCTTACACGGACCGCCTCTTAATTGTTCATTTTGTGAAATTTTATATTAGAAGTAAAGTGTTTAATATTTACAGTTTAGGGTTTTTTAGGGTATGAAAGGCTTGTATGGGTATGGTAAGTAACATACCCATATGTTTTTCTAAAGTAACCCTCCTGCTGATACAGAAACCAATATTTTAGAGTTGTGTCGACAGTGTCAAATAGATCTAACATATAACCTAATACATATTCAAGTGAGATTCACCATGCCATTATTTGAGTCCATCTTCTTACTCTGCTTGACAGGGCCTCGGTAATTCTCTGCTATTTATTTACCGACTCATACAAACTATTCATGACAGCAGACCGTCAAGAACACAAGTGACCAAACATGATCAGGCATTAAAGATAGCTCACACGAACTCACAAACTGTGCGTCAGCTTGGAATGAGATACATACAGTAATCATTAGCCGATACATTCAAGGACTTTGCTCGTTGCTGCTCGAAATTCAGTGCTCGTCATTATTACAAGACTTTAAGTGTTTCAGGAATGTGATGGTTGCTTTAATAAGAAAATCATTCCAAATATTTAGAGCACTTCATCCTCCAATTTGTGCGGGTATCAGTGTACACCACGCCACTCACTTGCTTCGCTCAGTCTTTTAATCAGTCCTACACCATATCCTCGCAAAGAAAGCCTAGTCACTCTAGCAGTATTAAGTGGTTCTTTACAAGCTTCATTTCGTGTGCCTGGAGATCTTGCAAGAGAAGACGATTTGTGCGAAGAAATTGCACTTATTGAGCTTGTTTCGAACATATAATGCGCAGATATACACCAGAGATTATCTCAAACACACCTCGGCTGTGAAGTCGGCCCTTTGGGCCACTAAATTAAAGGGACTGGTTCACGATAATGCGCATGCGCGCCGTTTGTCTCTTCAGAATAAATTTGTCGGGTCAACACTAAATTCGAAATCGCCATTACCGGTACAATCATTGAAAATCCTTCGTTTTATTCGGACATCCGTCGCTTTGGCTGGTCTAGTTATACTTCGGTAGTGGTGATTAACGTGTGGTTGTGTCGTTTGACTGGTTACGTTTTAAGAAGACGCAAAAAATAATGTTTTGATCATGGAGGTTCAGAAGAGCATCGTGGCCGTCCGGCAACAGGACATTCTCAAGAGTCTTTGGAGATAGAGAAGCTTAGCCTATCGATCTGGTATGGTTCTAGGAGTAGTGTGTGGCTTACGAAAAGTATACACGACACTTGGAAAGTGGTTAAAGGCATGAGTTCGTTCAACTTTGATTTGATTTTTGACTCCGACCTGTAGTTATACCGCAACAGGCCGCGCGATCTTCACCGATCTGGTACACTTGAAATGTTCCTTGTATCTTTGCTTTACGATCGTATATGTTTAAGAATTGATGTTTTTAAAATAAATTATTGCCTGAGTATTCTGTTTATAATCTAGTTTCTTTATGTGTGCTACTCGATAACTTTTGTTTGGCGGAACACTGACCCGATGCAACGCGAATGAATTTGTCCATTTGCTGATAAGCATTTGAAATTTATGCTCAATTAAGGATAATCTTTATACTCATACGTTGTGCGTTTTTGTCACCGGTCAGGTGCTATTTGTAGGTATTTCTGGATTTATATAAGGCGAACTGAGAGAACAGTAATAAGATGTTTGTTTACAAATTTTGTTTGCCGATCGGTGACTGCTTTGTTAGCGTGGGTACGACCTCGTAAAAAGACACGTTGGTAAATGTTTGTTTCAAAGCAGGGCAGGGCTGTAAATCTTATTCTTATCGGCTGCAACATATATCTGAGGAGTAGCAAAGAATAAACTTGAATTATGGGGATAAATAAAATCAAACCAAATGCCCGGAAATACTCGCGCGTCGCGAACAATTAATTTAAATTTTGTAAATTTACTTGCATGCATCTAACTCGCTTCCGATTGGTTGAAAAACAATCAGCTACTGTCAGAACTCACACATGCGCATTATCGTGAACCAGTCCCTTTAAAATAAAATAGCTTGTTTTTTTACCCAGCCACGAAAGCGAGCCATGATGCGCGTATGACGTCACATGCCTTTTGTTCCAACTAGTTCCCGATCTTTATGCGGTTCTCGGCCACTTTTTAAATCGAGTAATGGCGGCAAAGCAAACCTGAACTTTACGTTTGAAATGACTGGTCTTCCCATTGGAATTTTGACTTGAAATTTGGCGAGTTAAGTATTTATTGCTTTTACCTTCCAAAGCTCAAAAGAAAAGGGCAACCAAAATTTTGACCATAGTAGCACTTTAAGTGAGCTATATATCAATATAGACCGCGAGCGGGTTCGCGGGCGGTCGTCCTTTCTTCCTCATAGCCACGAGAGGCGAGCGAAAAGTTAGCATTCTACAAATTACTGGCCAAAATGAAGAGAGATTGGGGCGGGGAGAGGAAAAAGGACGATCGCGGAGGTTTTATTGAAAATTCCGATTGGTCACCAACTTGCAAATCTGTCAACAACAAAAACCTCTCAGTCCCAAAAGAGTCCAATTTTCACGGCGGCTTTTGCAACACATGGTAAACAGACAGTTTCTGTAAACTGCACTCCAGTTTCCAAATGGAAGCCCAGGTCTTCAAGGAAGCCAGTTGCTTTTGTGGAACCTGGACTATATTCGAGGTCAAAATATTTCCTCTCAGTGGCACCATAGAAATTTCGGTACGTGACAATGAAAAGACAATTTCAAATAGTTTGCCTGGTCTGTAATAATGCGAGGCTTCTTCCCTTTTGTCTTCTTTCTTGCTTGCTTTGAGAAACCCTATGTTTTGGAGGGATTTTCAGGATTTATTAGGCCACCATTTTTGCAATTCATAGATAACTGGAGAACTACGTCCCGAAACAAACAGTAGTTAACAGACGTATGTCCCCTTTAAGGCACACTCAAGAATCTCTGTTGCTGATAAAGACAAGGATTATCTCATTTGTAGTCATCTTTCCGGCCGAAGGGTTCCATTTTGAGGTTGTCAATATTCAATTGATTGATGAAGTGTCCACGACAAGCCGGCGCTATTAGATAAGAAGGTCTGGGTCTACCCTAAACTCTTTAGAAAGCTGGTTTTCTGACTTGAAACAAACGCCACTGAATCGTATAGCCAACAGGTACCGGCATCCGTCCGTACAAACGAATTATTGACGGACTCACTGAAACGATGTAAAAAGAGTACTATCCGACGAAAATACCAACATCAAGCGCTGTGTCAAGAAAGCCATTGCTATCAGACAAAGAAACACTCTGAATAAAGACGAGAGACCGTACTGGCCCTGCCGGCAATTTATAGTCCTACTCTTGGGGTCTAACAACTTTGCTGTTACGCATCAACCTGCCACTTCACAACGCTGATTAAGTTCGAGCGAATCGGACGAATTATTCGTTTCGTTTATTCGTAGTTTTTTTTGGTCTGAGTTTTGGAATTTTCTAGTTTTAAACCGCCTTCTTATCGTGAAGGTTGTACTTACCATTGATTTCACAAATGTAACCAAGACGATCTGTCTTGCATGAATAGTCATGCCATTTCTTTGACGATATTTTTAATACCCCACAATCCTCGCCCCGAGACGGTTGATCGCCCGGTTGCCTACTATCCCAAGTAGCGAAAGTAACTTGTAACCCACCAACCCAAAGCCAGCTTGAATTGTGTGTAGGATCTCTGTGTAAACCAATCCATACATTATCTACTTTGTATGCAGCTGCTGCACTTGCAAGAAAACCTCCTAATTTAGCTTTCGAATTCAGTACAGCCAGGTCTGATCCCAGTGCTTCACACGCGGACTTTGCTGAATTCCTGTCCGAACGATTGGAGAAGACTTTGAAACATTCTCCATATAAACTCAGAACCCAATCTCGTGGACATCTTGGCCCTAAAAGATAATTAGAACAGTTGTTATTTGTGTAACTAGTGTGGTTGCCTTCGAATAGAAGCAAGAGTTGGAGCTAGGGAGCACAGCTAACACAGAAACAAAACGATGCACTATCTGTGCGGAATAAAAAATAACATGCGTTCAGTTCATTGTTCTGAAGAATCGAGGAAGGCGGAAGGCCAACTGTTGTTGCTGGAGTTGACTTTGTTTACGTGTTGGACCCAGACGCTGCGTTAAAAGTGAAGCTCTCGTTTCATACTGTACTAAACTTATAATTTACTAACACAAAAATAAAATCGTGTAATGTTCAACTCGGTGACGGCATTGAAAACAGCAAAAAAATAAAACAACAACAAAAACAACAATAGGTCTAATTAGCAAAGACTAACTTTACACGCGCAGCACACTTTTCTTTCTTTGCCGTTGTTGGTGTACGACTACAACGTGAGACTTTCTAGTTACGCGTTAGGCTTCCCTGACCATTTTGATATCAGTCATACTAAAAGGGGCAGAACCATTGGAATGACATCCTTTTCTATTCGTACCAATCCTACCATTGGTACCAATGGACCATCGGTTTGACAAATCGTATCTGTTTGTGTACATATAGCGCGTTTTTACTTGGTGTGAAAGCGAACTTATTGTTTTGCATAGATGTCTTATAGAACGAAGAATACACATGGCATGCTTGTATTTCGACCTCGCTCTATTATAACTGTCGGCAATTACTATTAGCGCTAGTTCGACCTCGCTTTGTAACTATTAGCGCGTTTCTACTTTGTGTGAGAGTGAAATTGTTTTGCGTGGTTAGCTTATAGAACGAGGAATATTCATAACAACTATTAGCGCGTTTCTACTTGGAGTAAAAGCGAACTGGTTTTGTATAGATGGCTGATAGAACGAAGAATTCTCATGAGATGTTTGTATTTCGACCTGTTTTTGTTCACCAATAGAACCATTTGGAATGACATCCTTTTCTATTGGTACCAATCGTACCATTGTACCAATTGGACCATCGGTTTGACGAATCGTATCTGTTTGTGTGTATTGGACATGTGTGAAAAGTTTGTAATTTTATCATAACATATTGAAAAAGGTATTTCTTTAACACTTGTAGGATGTTGTACTATCTTACTCTTTTATTAGGTTTATTCACATTCATTTGTAAATAGTTTCTGAAAAGCCCGTTGAGGATGTTACTATTGAAGTTTTATCATTGTTATTACAACTCCAGATACGTTTTAAGAGGAAATTCCTCGACGTCTTTGATCTTGAACTTGAATTTTTTCAGTTACCTTTTTTGGCATTTTCCTCATAAGCAATGGAATTAGAAGAGGTGCGAGAAGTTCAGTTTGAACTCCGAGAGGGACTACTGATCGCAAATTGGACTTCAAGGTGTCTAGGAAACTCCGCACTTTGTTATTTTCCATAGTGCCAAATTTCAACAGATCGATTATCGCGTCCATATGGGCTTGAATTATAAGACGCTTCTTACCAAATCTTTTCTTTAGAAATTCCACGACCAACGAATAGTAATCTTCAGTTAACGCATATCCTTGTATTGATTTGGTAGCTGGACGCAAAAGAAATGATTTTAAATACGCGAGCCTCTGCACATCACGAAGCGATTGATTTTCATCTACTGCTGCTGTAAATTGGTCCCAAAAACTGACCCACTCAATCGGCGATTAACCAGTAAATTTCGGTAGGGGAATTTTTGGTAACTTTATATTTGCAGAATTTGTTTCGAATCCTGAAGCGCCGTAATGAAGAGATTGTTTTCAATCGGTGATCTCTTGTTGTTGACAGCACGCCCTACATCTGCCTTGCGCGTCGATTATGTGGCATGTGATAAAATATATCCTGGACTGGATTGGTAAAACATGGACTCGATTGATAAAACATGGATTAATAAGAAATGGAGGGATAAAACATGGATTAATAAAACATGGAGTGATGAAACCTAGATTAATAAAACATGCAGTGATGAAACATGGATTAAAAAGACGCTTTTATGGGAGCGTTACACTTCGGCGTCGTGGTTGTGGAATAATTGAGAATGCAGAGGAATATAGTAAGAAATGATACTTTTCCGGATACCCTTCCTTAAATATACCCTTACTTTTCTCATATTGTGTAACAGACTGCCAGGTGCATGACCGTGGCTGTAAATTGCGCACGACGAAATGTCACTTCCACTTCCTGTATTTCCTCTTCAACAACAATTTGTTGACTACAAAAGTATTTTACAGAAAACATTGGAGCAATTTGGACTAGTAGCTTCAAAATACGATGGAAAATCCAGACAAAAATTTTCAGAATTTTCATTGCGTCTCACTTCGCAAACGAGTTTGTTTCTGTCCTGTTATGTCGCGCGATATGTTTCTCCAAAGTGCGTTTCAGTTTGGCTTTTTACCGTCGAAACCTTATGTTTTTCGCCTGAATTCGTTTTACACTGGGGAAAACCCAAATTCATTAGTTTAATTCCCCGCCAATATATCAAAGTTTCGGAATCCTCTTCACTTATGTACTCTTTTATATGGTCTTGTGACGACTTAAGCTCTGATCTTCATCAAGGCTTTCTAAATTCGACACCCAGAGTTCTAGCGACTGTCTCTTGTTGCATTGAATTACTTCATCGATTTCCTTAATTGCTTGAGTCACTCTGCGCTTTACCGATGTTCTTTTCTTCTTTAGCTTCTCCAATAATAGAAATTTTTCAACCGTTTCTGTTTCTCCACCGTCCGACATTATTTACGGCCATTCACCCCGTCCGACATTATTATATTAACTTTCCTGTAAAAGGGCTCGAAGGACCATGTTCGTACTTCGACAGTTGAGGACTGACTGATATATTTAAATGTTCTTAACACCTTACGTTCTTATATGAGTTATAGTCAGGAAGCACTGTTATGCAGGGCGCTCATTTTTCATTTTCGCCAAACATTTTGAGTAGAAGCAGGCAACATGGCTTAAAATCTCTATCTTGCCATCCTGATTAAGAATTCCGCTGTTGCCCACTCTAAATGTTATGATATCTGTCATTAAAAGGGTTTTTTGTCTAGGCCCTCGCTCCTGCAGCATGAAAACGAGGCTGAACTGTAACATTTATATAAACCCAATAAAAAGTGCACAATACGATGGGGAAATAGCTAAATCTTTGCTACCTGATGTTTAGAGCTCGATAAACAGTAGTGTGGGAGATAAAATGCGTCACGTGATTAGTTATGAAGAGTCACGTGACTTTCCAATAAAATCGATTTTAAAGCATAAAAGACGCTCTATTCACACTTTCCTTTAATATAGTTTTCAACTTACTGACGTTTCTCATTTCGATTTACACATCCAACAATAAAAACACAAAAATGCAATAGGGGATCAGCTATGATGGGTCACGTGACTAGATAACAACCATTGAATAGATACTGAATTAGCCTTAGCTGTGTGAATAGCGTGATTGATTAATTGTTTCAGTAAGCTCTTCATGAATTATTTTCTACAAGAAATTAAAAAAACTATGTTTCATTGGATAAATATGTGCTTCAAAAAGTTTTATTTTGAAAATTAATATAAAAATAAAAATAGATTCTTTTAATTATTTTTCTCAATTTAAAAAAGACTGAATTGATACAATCGCCTTTTACAGTTTCTATTTTACAATATGGCAAAATCCTACCTTCAAATGCATAACTAATGCATGGGAACGAGATTTGCACAAAAACGAGGCTGAACGATATCGAAGCAGATTTCTGCGGCCATTTTGTTTTAGAATTACTTGCAGCTCGAAGAGAGAAAAATTTGATTTTGTCCTTCTAGTTTTTGTATTCATTGATAGACCAGTCTAAGATTTCAAGGAAAAAGTATAAGTTACTGAAAGGCAGATAAAAATTCAGAGAAAAGGAAAGCCATTTAGCGTTTCAAGTTTACATTCTGTGAGGAGGTAAGTACTTAAAAACTACCATTAAAGAAGCAATCATAACAATACGACAAGTACATTTATTTTTTTTAATTCCACTTGAAAACAAATATTTGAAGATGTACTTGTTTATGCAGTGTAATGTTTGCTATGCCTCCATGGTATTGTTGTGGCTGGACTAAATTCGGTGATCTATTTTGTTCCCCGAATCTTGAAAACTGTAGCTTGGAAACATAACATTTTTAATGTCTTGCATTTGTTGTCTGGAATTGCTACACTGTCAAGTAGAGTCTGTGAAGTAAATTCAAGTTGTTCAATAAGCATGGGTCGCGGTAAAAGTTCCGCAAATACACGAGTCGTTATTTTGAAAACCGGTTAGTTACACAAGCTAGAGAATGGGCAAAATTATATTTCCCGTAGAACCCCAAAATTACACATTTACCATTCTATAGCTATATGTTTACAAATGAACTGACGAATCGGAGAAGTTCAAACAGAGAAAAGTGCATTCAGGTTTATCTTTAAGTGTATGGCAAGCTTGGTTGTTAAATATGATATCCTAATTGTCGTGTCTCTATTGTAGAGAAATGGAATTGGAGTCCGCTGCCAGGCTTCCTCTAGACAATAATCCAGTCGATCTGCCAGGTGAAGTCGACTGGAGCAAATGTATTATCTGCCAAGAAAACAAGTTGCCGAAGAAAAAGTTTCCGTTATCAAAAGGAAGCGCTGCAGGTGTATCCAGGATTTTACATTGTGCTGAGATCAGAGAAAAGTGTGGTGGTGATAAGCAAAAGAATTACTTGAGTATAGTAGATAATTTAAAGACGAAGGAAGAGAACCAAGATGTTGTGTGGCACAGGTACTGCTACAGTGGTTTCACTAACGAAGGGTACATCAAGCGTGGTCTCAAGAAACAAGAGTCTGAAAGTGAACCAGACGGAAAGGACGCACTGGCTAATGAGACTTCTAGGCGATCATCAGTTCGAAGAATCGACTGGAGTAAATGTATCTTTTGCCAGACTGACGTGAAAAAAGTCGCCTTAAACCAAGTTCAGACTTTTTAAACATCACAAAAAATTCTTTGAATGTAGCAAGTGATAGAGAGTTGAGCTGTAGGGTAGCCGGACTAAGTGATTTAATAGCTGCCGAAGGAAAATATCATCTCAAGTGCTACACGCGCTTCCTAAGAAACACGGAAAAAAACGAACAGCGTAGTGAAACTGATGATGCCAATAGATGTTTCGAGGAGGTAATGACTTTGCTTAGGGAGAGGCTTTCTCAAGGCCATATTTTGTCCCTCAAAGCTGTTTGGACATACTTTTCTCACCAACTTGAAGAAAAGTATCAACTCTCTCCGGGGTATTACAGGAGCAACAGATTTAAAGAAAGGATTCAGGCTTTTCTTGGTGAAGATATCGCCTTTGTCCCGCTGTTAAACCCCTCTGAGCCCCACTTAATCGTCTATGCAAATCTAGGGGAAGCTGCTCTGCGTTCTTTGCTAACAATTCCGATAAATGAATCAGACGATGACGGTCTTATTGGCGATGCCACAGAGGATGTTGATCTGGATGCAGAGTTATTGAGTTGGCTGTACCGCGTGGCAGTTAAAGTGCATCATGACATCAAGGTCTCGCCGAATCATGATTGTATTGGAAAAATCAGTAAGGCAAGTGCAGAGGAAATTTGTTCAAGAGAGTCTCTTCATGTTGATATCACTGTTGTGCACTGGCTATCAAGAGGAGTTTCAAGAATCGCACGATGACGTGAAAGCCCGTATTCTGAGCATATCCCAAGATATAATAGCGGGGCTCCCGCGCGCGCGAAGCGTGCGTGGGACAGAGCCCCATACCCATGGAATATGGTCAACCTCTTTTCGTTTGGTTGTCACGTGATTGACCGAGCGTACATACGTACGTACGTACGCGTCTACAGATTGTATGGGTGGGGTAGGGGAGACTATCAAAAGGAAGGGAGGGGTGTCTCAGGCGTGTCTTGGCAAGTCCACATCTTTAATATAGGACATTAACAATATGGTCAATTGACAGCTGTCCAAACAGGATAGCCACTGACCAGTATCCCATGACCATATCGCGGGCTCATGTGTCAACTCATCGAAGTGACGTGATTTATTTGGAAGCTGTCCGCTGACCAGTTAACTGTTTTACTAGATCGCGAACAACGTTCAATCTCATACTTCTAATAGTTTGGGAGCACAGAAAAACTGATAATGCACACATATTGGACATCAATGTTTTGATCAATTGACAGCTGTCAAAACAGAGTACCCGCTGACCAGTATCACTTGACCGTATCGCGGGCTCAGGTGTCGACCCGTCGAGGTCAAGTATTTTTTGAAGTTATCCGCTGACAAGTAAACTAGTTTTCAAGTGATCGCAGGCTCAAGTTCAATTTTTTTTCTTAATTCATATGAAATATGTTGTGTTTATGTGCTGCACAATTAAAATTTTGATTGCAAACTGACCTCGGACGTGAAAATTCAGCCAGCTGTTACAGGCAGGGAAGACAGTTGCTTTTGTTTTTTCTCACAATGGTCACGCGTTGGTCACGCTCTACGTCCAATTTTTATGCTCTGATTGGTCAAAATTTGACAGGTGAGTTCATGCGCAAAATTTATGCAGCATCTTGAATCTTGTTTACTTTAGCAGCTGAAGCTGACAGAGTTTTGTGTCAACTTGTGATGTTTTTAACTGTCTTTTTCCACTGGATGTACAAAATGAAATTCAGCTGCTATCAGGAGTCTTCTGTTACTCATGGTTAGTTTGTTTATTGGGTTTTTGGTTGAGAAAACGTCGCTTGTCAAAGTCGGAAATCCGATTTCGGATGGCATCGTTTTCGTTTTCACCTTGCTTGATGCGTAAGAGGATTGCAAAGTCTGAAGCGATACTGGCTTTACCTGATAACTTTCAGGAGCTGCATCTCGAATGGTAAGCCAGAGAAATTATTGTATTTCATGTTTGTTTTTTGTATCTAATTTAATGAAGTGGAGCGTAGTTTATGCGGGAATTTAGTTTATGCGCGTTTGTAAGATTTGAGACAACGATCTCACCGAGTATCTGGTTTGATATAATCTTACAGAACTTTAAAAAGCCTTTAGACAGTTTCTCACCGCAAATAGAAAGAAAATGTTCCAAAGAATCTTCAGTTATAATTCTAGCCGGAAAAGAAAGCTTTGAGCGATTTTCTTGCCTCGAGTTCGTCTTTGAAAAAACAAACACCGGGAAGCTGGCTTAAAACATAAACTTCAGCAAACTTAAGCTTGAAGCTTGAAGATTCAGGATATTTAGGGACACTTTAATACTTGTCTTCCTGAATGAAAATTGTTGTCTCTGTTTATGTTTCACCGAATTATATTTCTTTTATTGATTGTTAGTAGTCTCTTTTGCAATTTTAATCGCTATGCCGATTGTTTTCAGTCGTTCAGTGAACATCGCTTGCAGGAGTTCTCAAAATGCCGCGCGTTAAACCATCAATTAAAAAATAAACATGATAAATTCTTTATTATCTTGGAGCGTAACTCCGTTAATGTTCATTCAAACACTCGCTACAACTCGCACTACAAAAGTGAGAACCGGATGGCCGTATAAGTGATTTTGGAAAATTTTTTTAACAGTTTATGAATATTGAATGAGAGCAATTTGTATTGTGAAATACTGCTTTCTGTCCATGGTATAAAAGGTTGGTTTACACGCACCCAGATTTGTTGGCAAGATTTTGCAAAGTAAACTTGTCGAACGCCAAAACGTTGGCCTGGTGTTTTTTCTAAGCCTAATTGATCTACGGTGATCAATAGCCATTACGGCTCTTAAATGTGATAAAAGATGATTACCAGTTTTTGAGTGTACATATGAGGCTATCAACTCGATGTAAGATTTGGTTCACTCTTGGGCTGTTTGCAAATTATTTTTCTCTAAAATCAGGTAGCCTTTCCCTCAAAAGTCACATAAATGTGCTCTAAAGTTAACTGAATTGTGGAATTCGAAAACAAGTTTATTGTTTAATTTAAATTATAAATTTACTAATGGGAGCCTCGCTTTTAGCCCTGGCTAAATCTATATATTATTTCTTTCTTCTAGAGGGCATAAGTTAACTCCTAAGCATATTGGAATAGGCCTTACTGTTCACCAGGCAACTAGATCAAAACAACTGGTACAGCTTTTGCACGCTGCCGGCCATTCGGCACTGTCCTTAGAATGGACAATACCATCGCAAATGATGTCCTTGAAAGGTACAGGGAAAGCGGGAAAGTGTTTGTTCCTCGTAACTTCACTGGGACCACAAATCCTGCAGGCTACACTCGTTTTGCTGTAGATAACATAGACATAAACGAAGAAACACTTAATGGCATGGGCACATTCCATGCGACGCAGGTTGCCGCCTTTCGTCGCAAAGAGGAAGGAGAACCAGCAATGGATATCGAACTGTCTCCTAAGTCAGAAAGGCGACTGGATGTACAAGTGCCATCGGAACTTCATGAACTAATCGATTTGTCGTTGGACAACAAGAAACCAGAACCTGAACTACAGAAGACAGTAGTTTCTGAGTGGTACACACCTGACAGCAGTCTAATTGAAGAGTCTTACAAGAAGGACCTAGCTTGGAACCTTGGTCGTTTACATGAACAAAAACCTGAACTCCAGTCAATACCAGGGTGGGCTGGTTTCAAACAGCTTTTGTCGACTGTAAAACCACAAGTCACAGTGGTGGGTCCACTTCCCATTGTGAATGCTCCAGCACATGAATTCGAGACTCTTTGGAAGGTGATCTTAAGATGCAAGGCAATGACGCACCTCAGAAATGGCAAGTTCACTGTTATTACCATGGACGAGGGCCTACACAACAAGGCAAAGATGTTGCAATGGGGAACGACAGAAGTGCTTAAGGATGTCATCCTTGTGCTTGGAGGTTTTCATACGCAGATGACTTTTTCAAAAGTCATCGGGAAGTACTTACAGTCATCGGGAATGGCGGAGATGTGGGCAGAGAGTGAGGTCTTTGGTGAGACAACAGCTGACAACATCCTTAAAGGAGAGTTGTGGAATCGAGTAATACGTGCACACAAGCTAAGTTATGAAGCACTGTGGAGGCTATTGTGGCCCATGTTAACGAAGTGGGCGAAAGACAGGGATGACAATGAATGCAACACTCTCGTGAATCTGTCGGAAACATTGGCCACTAAGTTTACGACTGGGAACGACGATGATTCATTAGTAGATGCCCTGACTAGCAGTGAGCTTGTTGATGAAGTTGGACAAGCTGCACATATCATCAAAGCTTTTGATGCCGCACATCACGACAACCCTTCGTTCTGTTACTGGAGACAATACATGAAACTGGTCACCATCTTACTGAGGTTTACGCGTGCGATCCGGGAAGGGAAGTGGGATCTGTATCTCTCTTCGTTCTCCGAAATGCTACCCTATTTTGCGGCTTTCGACCACTCGAATTACACAAGATGGGGCGTCATATTTCTTGCAGACATGAAGATGCTTCCGCAGACTGCTCCTGAGATCCAGCAGGCATTTGAGAGTGGCGACTTTGTCACAAAGGAGACAACCAGCACCTTCAATCAAATTCCCGACGACCAAGCACTAGAGCATGTAAACAAATCTGGAAAGGTAGCTGGAGGCCTTGCTGGAATAACAACGACAGACTCGGCTCGAGATCGCTGGTGTCTTACCTACAATGAGCGCGCCAAGCTGTCAGAAGACACCAAAGAGATGTTTAACGTCTTAGAAAAAGAATGCACTAGCGCCAAAGATCTGGGAAAAGCCAGAATGCGACAAGATGCAGAGGATGTAGCTAAGCTGGAGGCGCAGTTTACGAAATACGAGGTCTTCCGATGTACGTCTGACTTAGTTGTAGTTACCACTAGAGATGTGGCAAGTAACGCCATTAAACAAGATCTACTTGGCATTGAGGAAATTGGTAAGAAAGTCATCAAAGAGTTCGTTGAAACCAGGCTAATCAAGAAAGAAATAAAGTTCCATGACACTCTATAGCAACAGAAGGTGAAAACCTTTGAGACACTTTACACTGTACCAGTGTCAGTTGATAAGAACAAGACCATCGCCGTGAAAGCAGACAGAGATCTCTTGAGAAGGGTGATAGTAGTATAAGTAAGATAGTCTATAACAACAAATGTTATACATCTAAATTGAGCATATGTAATCAGCTCAATACATATTTTGTTAATGTAGGCCCAACTTTATCAGTGCAACTACCAAATCATATTAACTCTAATCCTACAAGATATATTACCAGAAATTTTCCAAACAGTTTTATGTTTAGGTATATTCACTCGCATGAAGTGCGTGACTTAGTTAAGAACCTAACAACTGATGAGTCATGTATAGGAGTCCCTGCAAAGTGCTTTAAGGTGGCCGGAGATCACATCTATGAGGCAATGACTAAAGTTTATAATCTTTCCATAGAGCAAGGTATTGTGCCTGACATTCTCAAAATTTCCATAGTAACTCCAGTGGAAAAAGGTGGTGATATCACTGACCCGACTAACTTTCGCCCTATCTCAGTACTTTCTATATTTGCACAGATTTTTGAAAAACTGGTATGTAAACAGTTAACAAGCTATGTTGAAAAGTATGCAATTTTAAGTCAATACCAGTTCGGCTTCAGGAAGGGCAGATCGACTGAACAAGCCATTCTAGAAATCACTGACAATTTGAAACAAGCAATAGATAATAAATTACTCACATGCGGAGTCTTTCTCGACTTCGCTAAGGCCTTTGATACGCACTGTCAACCATGCTATACTGTTAAATAAATTAGAGAAATACGGTGTTCGGGGAATCCCATTGAGTTGGTTTACTAGTTATCTTACCAACAGACAGCAATATGTTGGCATTGACGGTGTGGAATCTTCTAAACAAACTATTAAATGTGGTATCCCGCAAGGCAGTTCTCCTGGTCCCCTCCTTTTTCCACTATACATTAATGATATCCCTAACTGCTCCGATAAATTGTCCTTTAGAATATTTGCAGATGATACCAATATTTTTGTATCTTCCTCAAATGCCGTGGAATTACAAAACTTAATTAACCATGAATTATCCAAAGTTAAAGAATGGTGTGACTTAAACAAGCTATCCATCAACTTAAAGAAAACTAATTTTATGATAATTAAGTCACCTAAAAAGAAGACAAATATAACATGGGATGTAAAATTAACTAACAATGATGGCTCCACCTACGGCTTAGAAAAGAGAACTTACATAAAATATTTGGGCGTACTTATGGATGACACGCTATCATGGAAACATCAGGTGTCTTATTTATTTACTGGAATTTCTAGAAACACAGGAATTGTTGGCAAACTCAGACACTGCACCTCCCTTTTACAACTTAAACAACTATACTACAACCTGATCTATCCTTATATATCTTATGCGATAACCTCCTGGGGCAGTGCATTTACTACTCAAATTAAAAAAATCCAAACAAAACAAAATCATGTTATCCGCCTTATGTTCTTTGCCACCTTGTTTGGACCAGATACAGACAGTGCATTACCATTACTTAATTTATTGGATTTACTTACTGTTACAAATATCTATAAACTACAGCTTCTTAACTTCACTCATCAGTGGCATTCTAAAAAATTACCAAATATCTTTAATCAGCATTTTCGCTATGCAAGTGAAGTCCATACATATAATACGAGATATGCTGCAAAAAGTAACTTCTACAAACCACGTTCCAGGACCAATATAGGAAAGCAAACAACAGCGGCTATGGCGACCGAATTGTGGCAACAGCTCCCTACCCATATAAAAGACCTTTCAAGTTATAACTTTCCTAAAACATTAAAAGAATACTTGTTGGCCGAACAATTAACTTACTGAAATTATTTTATTTTAATCATATCGTCATGTACTATGATGACTGTTTTCTCTTCTTTTTTTGCCATCTATGTGCTTTCTTCTTTTTTTTTTGTGGTGTGTGTATGTCTTAAGATGTTTTGTATGTCTAGTTATTGTGATGTCCTGTACATTCGACACTACTTTCAAAGAACTAGTTGCTAGCTCGAAAACCTTACGGTTATCTAGCCGCTAGGCATTTCCTTCTATGTAATAATATTTAGTTTAAATTGTAATTGAATATTCTACGTGTTAAGTTACTAATTATTCAATAAGTTTGACAAACCCTGTAATGGAAATGTGAATAAAGTGTTGTTGTTGTTGTTGTTGTTGGAATCCGGTCGTGATGTAGATGTGAATACGTTGCTTCAAAGCGAGCTTGCTCCAGTCCCAAAGTCACTTGCTACCCTAGACGGAAGTCTACGAGAAGCAGGGAAGTCGGATCTTGGTACCATTTTACAAGGAAATGTCTGCAAGAGCCAAATGCCTATCAGCAGGAGTCAAACATGCACTATTATTGATGGAATGGCAGCTGTTCAGTCCCTCGCCAACTCTTCAGGAGCAAAAACCTTTGGGGAGTGGAGTGACCGATTTCTTCGTCATGTCACTTCCCATTTTTCGGACAGTTGTACAAGGGTTGACGTGCTATTTGACAGATATGTCAAGAACTCGATAAAAGGAGGAACCAGAGACAAGCGCAAGGAGAAAAAGAGCACGGGGATTAGGCGCAATGTGGATAACAGAGATCAGAGAATTGGAAACTGGGAAAGGTTCATCATTCTAGAAGATAACAAGGCTAGCCTAGCTCATTTCCTCTCGACTGAAATCTGGGAGAGTTACAGCGCGCCTCCTGGGCGAGAGCTGGTGATCAATGGAGGCTTCAAGGATACACTGAAGGTTTGGTCATCTGACACATCACGACAAGATATAAGAGAGCTCGCATCAGATCATGAGGAGGCAGATACTACAATAGTACTGCATGCCCGAGACGCAGCAGCAAGAGGGTACAAGCAAGTCAATATTTTGTGTCGTGATACGGACGTTCTTGTCCTCCTTTTGGCACACCGAGAGCAGCTTTGTCAAGAGATATGGATGTTTGCGGGTACATCAAGACAAAGGCGTTACATACCAGTTCACAGAATCCCGCTCTGCGAGGAGAAGAGGAAGTCGCTTCTAGCATTTCATGCCATTACTGGCTGTGATACGACAAGCCAGTTCTATGGTGTGGGCAAGGCATCGGCATGGAAAGTCTTCGAAGATGCACCTGACCTCTTGGAACACCTTGGAGAAGAAAGCCAAATCAGTGCTGACGTTCTTGCCAAAGCTGAAGCCTTTGTATGCAAACTCTACAATCCGGGTATACAAGAGGTGGAAATCAACAAAGAAAGAGCAGCAGCGTTTCGCAAATCCAAGAAAGATCTTGACGCCCTACCTCCGACTCAAGATGCACTGATTCTCCACGTAAAGCGGGCAAACTATCAGACCATGGTATGGAATAAAGCGCTGGAACCATGTCCTTCTCTCCCAAAGCCTGAAGAGAGCGGATGGTATTACAGTGAAGGCCTTCTGAAGCCAAAGTTAATAACGCGAGAAGAAGTGTCAACCGCGTGTTTACAGTTAGCATACTGTGGGTGCTCCCGAGAGGGCGAATGCTGTGTAAACCGACGCTGCACTTGCGTTCAACTATCTCTTTGCTGTTCCAAGGCATGTAAATGTGGCGACAGGTGCAGAAACGACAGGAACACTGCAGCAGAGGCGAATGAAGCATGACCTATAACTTTGATAAGGTGGAAGTCACACGGTCTTGTGTAATATAAGATAATTTGCTTATGGTTTATAAGCTTGTATTTCTGGCTTAAACCGTGCGGCCAAGTAGAAGAAAGTTAAGTCTTTTTACGTGAAAAATCCCAACTCATGGGAAATGTTAAATAGGTTAAAACGCTATAGAATGACTGAAAATAGAATGATTTCATTACATCACGTGACCCATCATAGCTGATCACCTATTGCATTTTTGTGTGAATAGAGCGTCTTTTATGCTTGAAAATCGATTTTATTGGGAAGTCACGTGACTCTTCATAACTGATCACGTGACGCGTTTTATCTCCCACACTACTGTCTATCGAGCTCTAAACGTCAAGTAGCAAAGATTCAGCTATTTCCCCATCGTATTGTGCACTTTTTATTGGGTTTATATAAATGTTACAGTTCAGCCTCGTTTTCATGCTGCAGGAGCGAGGGCCTAGACAAAAAACCCGTTTAATGACAGATATCATAACATTTGGAGTGGGCAACAGCGGAATTCTTAATCAGGATGGCAAGGATTTTAAGCTATGTTGCCTGCTTCTACTCAAAATGTTTAGCGAAAATAGTTTTTTGGCGAGCTGCCTCCTGACTATACCTAAACGGAATATATTACATTTCATGAATATTTCAGAACACTTGCTATACAGTTTATAAAAGGGCCGCTAACCAAGAATAGTCTGCGGGCTCCTCTTGTCGCCCGCAAAGAGGTATCCAGTAGAAAATTGATGAAGATAGATTGTTCCACTGTGTAATTATTCTTTTAAAAGAAAAAGAGTTCCACGGATCTGGTGGAATTTGTATAGGGATAAAAACATTCTGGGCGGGTGTGTCTCGTTATCCATTTCCCGGCCGGGATGAAGCGGATTCGTTTAATCTTAGAGGAGGAACCATTAGGGCCATTTATACGAGGGAAAATAAGAAGCGTCCGCCTTACATAAGACGCGTCCTCATCGTCCTCAATAAGACGCGAACCTCACCGTATAAACGGCGCATTTAATTTCCTCCGAAATAAGACGCGACTTAGCCAAGAGCGTCTTATCTAAGAACAGGTGTTGAGGGCTATCCGTAGATAAGACGCGTCTTATCTTATTTCAGACAAAATGTGCCGTTTAAACGGTAAAGTTTGCGTCTTATTTTGGGCGCGTCTTATTTTTCCTCGTATAAATGGCCCTAAATGTAAAGTTGTTACCTTTTTCTTGAAGGAAGAGTATTTCAAATCCTTTCTTGTTCTCGAGCAACCGGTCCGAGTGGAATGTTAATACAACGTAGTTTCCTGATACAAAAAGGTCTCTTACACTGTGCTGGTCACCGCAGTATCGAGCTTCTTTGATACCATTCGTTATTTTCAAATAATCGATCCTACAAGAAAATCTCTATCAATACCAGTTGCTGTACAATAACAAATATACCCCCGCACATTCTCCTAGTTAGATGCCAAAACAACGGTTTATCAGACCGATTCTCGTAATTGTTAAAATATCAACCAATCAGGGCTCAAGGGTCAGTAGCTGATCTAATCGTAAAGATGAAAGTGACAATCGGTACGACTGAATTATTTTACAAAAACCTATTTGATAACATTTTTCTATGCTTCTAAGTTTTTGACCGTCAACCTCAATATTAAACTTCAGATGAGAAAAGCTAAACGTATTTACTCCTACCTGCATTCTGAATCTGACGCCAGATCAAAACTTGGAAACTTGAGTCTCATCTCCTCACCATCTGGAATCGAAAGATTGTAGACGCAGTTCATGTTGCCAGCATAGAAGCCGTCTGAGTATGTAGGACTTTTCAGAGTATTGTTCATTACTGACCCACATGAAACTGAAAAGAAAGCGATGCATTTCAAGATCCTGTCGTTTCCTAACTAGATTCTAGATACACGTATGTACGCAACAACCATCCCAACTCACACAGGAAATCGACACTCATGCAAACCCACTGCTTGGAATGATCGAAGTTTATTTCTATATTGTAGTGAATTTCCCTTCAAAGCCAAAAAAGTATGTATAAAGTTTGGTTTGCCTGTGCTCCAACGTACGGGGAAATTCAACCCCTCCTGTACAAGAGGGTTGGCTGAACGTCCCTTGCGCTTAAACCGTGATATTTAAGTTCGCTAAGAAGAATTAAGCTTGAATATTTATCCACTAGACAGATAGAGATAGATGGATACTTTATCAGCATAGTCCTCGCAGCCAGAGGTTAAATAACGTATAGACATATAAAATATAAAAACTACTAAATTATAGAAAACGCATAGATTACAATCGATTTTAGAGAAGCTATAACTCTACAGAATACATAAGCATAAACTACGTACAAAGTTTTATTTAAAAAAGATGATGGCTATTCTATTTCTAATTTACCCGGAGGCATTGGGAATTAAGAAGATAATTCCTGGCATGCCTGAGGGTGTAACTATGCGAGACGGGTATGCGAGTCGAGTATGCAGTAAGTGACTGGGACGGTGATCTCTGTCCTCTAAGATATTCATCGAAAAGGGACTGACACAGGCGCTGATGATGAAACACTAGTGATAATTCTAGGTCTAACGAAGCTAGAGCGTTGTCGTGAAATAAGGCTAGGTGGGGCATATGATAGAGAGAGCCAAATCGTCGATTTGGTACTGAGGTAACGAAGCGTGAAACACAGGAATCGCGTAATTGCAAACAGACCTTATACAGCTTGTGTAAAACCTAAGCAGTTCGGCCTTCTCAACATAATGGCGCTTTTATTGCCTATAAGAAAATACAAGCGTCTAGATGGTTTCTTTACCATCTCACCGATCAGAATTGCGTGCGCTTGCGAATCGAATAATGATTGTTGTATCACTTGCATGTGCATTCACGTGGTCACCGTGACATCAGACGGACCTTAAACTCAACACCAGGACCTTCGCCTTGTCACATTCCATGCATATTAGTACGCGGAACACGGGAATCCCAAGAAGGTGGACAGAGACTCTGGAAAAACCTTGCTCTTCAGTTTATAAAGTGCCGCTGACCAAGAATAGTCTTCAGATTCCTCTTGTCGCCGGCAAAGAGGTATCCGGTAGAAAATTGATTAAGAGAGATTGTTGCACTGTGCTATTATTCTTTAAAGAAAGAAAAAAAGATCCTAGGATCTCGTGGAATATGTATACGGATAAAACATTCTGGACGGGTGTGTCTCGTTATCCATTGCTCAGTCGGGATGAAGCGGATTCGTTCGATCTTATAGGTGGAACAAATAGGGCCATGTATATGAGGAGAAAAAAGACGTGTCCGGCTAATATAAGACGCATCCTCATCGTCCTCATCAGTAACACCCGAACATCACCGTATAAACGGCACATTTCGATTAAAATAAGACGCGACTTAGCCAAGATCGCCTTATCTAAGAACAGGTGTTAGGGGCTATTTTCATTGATATGTTTGCTCCGAAATGGGCACACGGGCCCCATAATTGAGCACGTTTTCCCTCGAGGAACCCTTGCACTACCCCTGGGTATTGAGCGTAGTATTTAAATGCTTTGCCAACACCAGGATTACTGATCAGATCGCTTTTCTATGCGTTCATGCGTTTTTTGTGTGCCGTTCCGGTTTTTCGTCGCTGAGCATGGCCTAGGCTCATGTCGCTATCCTTCCTTATGTTCTGGAGGCCGTTCGCCCGGCTGCGATACCTCCTTCGAGTTACCTTTTATAGCGTGAGTGGCTTTCAGACTGGATTTCATGGCGGGTATCATTCACCATTTTTTTTCATAGCGTGTATAACTTCGAGTTGTTTCATAGCGTAGGTCGCTTTCAGTTGTTATGGCATGTGTCGCCTTCACATTGGTTTATCTCGGCGTGTGTTCTGATTTATGTTGATGTCATCTCCAACAAACAGTCCATTTTTTCCAGTCAGATCAGCACGCCGTCATTCTCAATAAATTGGTCTTCCCTAGTCTCCACTGCTCGATCTACAATTATACTTTGAAGACTCTGATCTCACAAACCTTAGCACAAACACGATTCAAATAAATATCAGTCCAAAGCATTTGTAATCTGCGACCACAAATCAGATGAGACCAGATCTGTGACACACGAAAACAAAGTATACCTGGTTTGATTGATGTTTCGAATGCTAAGTAATCAACACTACCCGCACCGCGCCAATCAGAAGCTGCGTTCGTGGGCGAACGCAGTTTTTCAAAATCGTGGGGTTTGCGGGCAACGGGTTTCTTCTTTCCCCTCCCCCTCCCACGTCATTCATTTTTTCCCTCTTGTCCCAGCTTTCTAGACGAACCTCGCGAGGAAACGCTTGCTACGCAGGCTATCAAGTTGTTTTTTACGGCGTGTGTCGCCCTCAGGTTGTTTTCACGGCGTGTGTCGCCTTCCAGTTAGCCGTTTCTGGCGTGTGTCGCTTTCTCTCTAGTTTCGTGGTGTCTTTCATATTTTGCTCTCCATTTAGTGTTCATAGCGCGTGTCGCTTACAACTTGTTTCCATGGCATGTACCACCTTCAAGTTGTTTTCATGGCGTGTGTCGCCTTAAGGTTAGCGGCACTTCTAACTTGAGACGTATTCAGACTAGTTTTTAAAACGTGCTTTGCCCTCATTTTTTGTTTTCGTCGCGGGTGTCGCTCTTAGGTTTCCTCAGCCTTTATAGCGTGTATCCCTTTCATGCTGGTTTGTTTACGGTATTTTCTGCTCCTAATTTAGTTTTCGTAGCGTGTGTCACTTTCAGTCTAGTATTTGGCATCCTCTGCTCTTATTTATTCAGTATATCGCTCCTCCCCTTTGGGATCGTTTTTCATGGTGTGTTGTAGCTTGCGAAAACATCCGTTTCTCCTCGCTCTTCGCCGCCGAGGACGTTTCGCGAGGAGGGACGTCTGCGACTCAGCGGCAGAAATTCCATACTGATGACGCAATCCAATGTTTACATAATAAATCCAGTAGTCATGGGGTTCCAGACACAAATTTGTCCAGTTTTACGTGTCTTCTGGTCGATTTTGGCAAAGTGTTGTGTTCATCTGCCAACGAGCTCCAGCAAAACTCAAATGCTTCTTCTAGAGAAGACTATATTCTACAAATATTGACTGTTTTGTTAGAGATTCTTCTCGTTTACATTTGACCTTTGTGGTCTTTTGTCTTTTATCTGTCATTCGTAAACAAGAGCTAAAACAATGTAACTACTCCTGGACCAATCAGCGCTTCTGACCAGATTCTGGACAGATTTTACGTCATCAGTATGGAATTTCTGTCGCTGAGTCGCAGACGTTCCTCTGCGCGAAACGTCCCCAGCGGCGAAGAGCGAGGAGAAACGGATGTTTTCGCAGGCTAAGTGTGTTGCTTCTTTTGCCCTCATGTGCGGTGCGTCATTTTGATCTTGTATTTCACATTTTCTATAATTAGCGGTCTGTGTTTTTTCTGCATGCGTGCTCCTTCGCATATCCTGTAGTTTGTCGCTTTTTTATTGACGTTCGTTGTTGCTTACGTTTTCTTTTCGGCAACTAGTTCCAGTATTCGGAAATTTTGTTCTCTATTTCTTTGTTTGTTCGTCAATGTTATAGAAGTTAAAACATTAGTTTTTTCTAGTTTATTTCCTCGGGCCCTCTTGTTTTTTCGTCTTTTATTCTCTTGGCATTTTTAAGCGATGTTAAAGTGTTAAGCTTCCATTGCCAGTACGCACGGCACGTGCTTTTATCATCGATTTTTGTGGTTCCAATTTAGAATTCATGATAATGACATCTCTGTTCTGTTTTGTTTACAAATGTCAGTGCGCGATCTACACACTTGGCGGCTCTTAAAACGGGAGACGGCCGCTTTCATCCTGTTATTTGGAATTAGTCATCCGCGGTTCTATGGCTTTGCTGCCTGGGCTGTTTTCTACCTTCCAGATTTATTCGGCGTTTGCCATTTGTTGTTAGTTTTATGGGCTTATAGTTATTTATGCAGGTTCATCTCGACTATACCCGAGTGTCACGCTAATCGGCCCATCGCTTTGTTTTGGTTGGTTTTTTTCTTGTGTGTTGTTTTACTCGCTTCGAGAAATGTGTTGTTATTTCATGACTTTCGGTCTTCTGCTCCTGTTATCAGTCTTGTCGATCTGGGACGGGTCTTCTAAATTATACCCGATACTCTCTCTGTGACGGGGTTCCTGGATCGGCCTGGTTGGTGGCTCCCCTTTCCCCCCTTTATTTCTTTTTTCCAGTTTCGGTTTAAAGCTATCACATGGGGTATATGTGCGTTGCCTTCGTGGTAATCTATTTCCAATTATTTCGCTTTTAAGCACTGTTTAAACCTCGGTTAAAACGCACAAGATTCCGTCAGATCTGATCATTCCTGGTGTAACTGGAAGGGGAGCCCTCCAGTTGGGCCGGTCCGCTCCTGTCTCCCTCATCGATCTCGGCTATTTCTGTGGCTTTGGGAAGTCGACCCTTGTTCCCACGCAAACGTCGATTTTTCTGTGGTATATCATAGATTTTCCTTACACTACGTTTTTGATGCCCCTAGATAAGAAAATAAAACTTGCTTCTTTTCAAGAAAATATGGTTAGCCACAAGACGGTATTTCTAAGTCTCTGCAGAAGTGTGTAGGAAGATAAACTCCTTTACACTCTTGTACCTGCCGCCAGGTTGTTTTCTCGTGCAGCGTGTTTGGCCATCTCACACGGCTCTGGTGTCTCCAAGAGCTGTTCCCGTAGGGTGAACTTCTGAGATTAGGGGGAATATGACAATTTTTCTAAGGTTGTTGGCTTAGTGGCGGCATTCGGCGCTCGGGTAGAAATTATTTTCGCCCATATCTTAGTATTCCCCGCGTGTGCCATAGAGGTGCAGCATATCAATGAAAATTCTGCTACTACAGTAAAAACCCGCGTATAAGAACCTAGATTTTTCCAACTTAGCCTGAACAGGTTCTTATAAACATGGTATTTAGTGGGATTTTAGGCTACTTAGGTTCTTAAATAGGTTCTCAATTCGATGGTGACTAGCGATCAGCACAGATAACTACTACAGGGAAAAATTATCGTGGTATGGAATATATTGCTGTGTTAAATGATTATCCAGAATACAGTTTACATGATAACGTTACAGTAAATTTGTCTTTCCAAAGTTTTAGCACGCATGTCTTTCATGCTGCAGTATCCATAAAGTGCTGTAGTGTTACATTTTGAATCTTACTAACACCTGGACTTAAAATGTTTTTTTCTGTGTTTTCATCTGTGCCTTCATTTTTGTAATTAAGAACCTATTAAAAAAATTTAGCCTAAATAGGTTCTTATAAAAAGGGGGTTTATAGTGGAAATTTTAGCCTAACAGGTTCTTAAATTCTAGGTTCTTATACGCGGGTTTTTACTGTATCCTTAGATAAGACGCTTCTTATCTTATGTCAGACAAAATGTGCCGTTTATACGGTAAAGTTCGCGTCTTATGTTGGACGCGTCTTATTTTTCCTCGTGTAAATGGCCCTAAATGTAAAGTTGTTACCTTTTTCTGGAGCAAAGATTATTTCAAATCCTTTCTTGTTCTCGAGCAGCCAGTCCGTGTGGAACGTAAATACAACGTAGTTTCCTGATACAAGAAGGTCTCTTCCAGTGAACTGTTCACCGCAGTATCGAGCTTCTTTGGTACCATTCGTTATTTTCAAATAATCGATCCTACAAGAAAATCTCTTTCAATACAAGTTGCTGTACAATAACAAAATATCGCGACACATTCTCCTCGCTAGATGCCAAAATATCGGTTTATCAGACTGATTCTCGTAATTGCTAAAATATCCACTAATCAGGGCTCAAGGGTCAGTAGCTGACCTAAACGTTAAGATGAAAGTGAGAGTCGGTACGACTGAATTTAAAAGAAGCTATTTGAAAACGTTTTTCTATGCTTTTAAGTTTTTGACCATCAACCTCAAAATTAAACTTCAGATAAGAAAAGCTAAACGTATTTATTCCTACCTGCATTCTGAATCTGACGCCAGGTCAAAACTTTGAAACTTGAGTCTCATCTCCTTACCATCTGGAATCGAAAGATTGTAGACGCAGTTCATGTTGCCAGCATAGAAGCCATCTGAGTATGTAGGACTTTTCAGGGTATTGTTCACTACTGACCCACATGAAACTGAAAAGTAAGCGATGCATTTCAAGATCCTGTCGTTTCCTAACTAGATTCTAGATACAGGTATATGCACAACAGCCAGCCCAACTCACACAGGAAATGGACACTCAAGCAAACCCACTGCTTGGAATGATCGAAGTTTATTTCTATATTGTAGTGAATTTCCCTTCAAAGCAAAACAAAGTATGTATAAAGTTTGGCTTTCCGGTGCTTCGACGTATAGGGAAATTCAAACCCCTTCTACTATACAAGACGGTTGGCTAAACGTCCCTTGGTCTTAAACCCTGCTATTAAAATTCGTTAAGAAGAATAAAGCTTGAATATTTATCCACTAGACAGATAGAGATAGATGGATACTTTATCGGCATAGTCATCGCAGCCAGACGTTAAATTACGTAGACATATAAAATATAAAAACTACTAAATTATAGAAAACGCATAGATTACAATCGATTTTAGAGAATCTATAACTCTAAAGAATACACAAGCATAAACTACGTACAAATTTGTATTTAAAAAAGCTGATGGCTATTCTATTTCTAATTTACCCGGAGGCATTGGGAATTAAGAAGATAATTCCTGGCATGCCTGAGGGTGTAACTATGCGAGACGGGTATGCGAGTCGAGTATGCAGTAAGTGACTGAGACGGTGATCTCTGTCCTCTAAGATATTCATCGAAAAGGGACTGACACAGGCGCTGATGATGAAACACTAGTGATAATTCTAGGTCTAACGAAGCTAGAGCGTTGTTGTACGATAAGGCTAGGTGGAACATATGATGGAGAGAGCCAAATCGTCGATTAGGTACTGAGGTAACGAAGCGTGAGACACAGGAATCGCGTAATTGCAAACAGCCCTTATACAGCTTGTGTAAAACCTAAGCAGTTCGGCCTTCTCGATATAATGGTGCTTTTATTGCCTATAAGAAAATACAGGCGTCTAGATGGTTTCTTCACCATCTCACCAATTAGACACGTGCATATTCCAAGAAAAGTCGCTGGTACATGTTTGAGTCCGCTGCTGATTGTCTCAAATTCATCGGCTAATTTTTTATAACCATCTAGAGTTGACCAAATTTGGGAGGCGTTTGCGAATATCCAGTAAAATGACATCAATTATTCAGGTAATCGCTAAAAAAAAAGTGACGGACACCGAGAAACCTTTATCGAGAACATGAAGCTGCGTCAGCTCAGTTGTTTGCGTCCAGCTGGCAAAGAATATCCCTGCTAGACTCAAACATCCTTTGTACACCAAATTTACAAAAGAACAGAAAAATTGTATTGAACTCAAGACACCAGAAGTTGTAAGCACGTTTTAAACTAAGAGTTACTTTAAGTGAATAATAAATACGCTAGCCGCACCCTCCTCGATCTGCATAATTCAACAGATCATGCTAAGCCTCATCCAACAATTCCTAAATATGTCATCAATATTCCTTTCAAAGATTTATTCCTCATCCTCTTGGCATCTATTCGCAATCATGTTCTTTTTGGCTGCATTATTTACTTTCGTTTACCGCGGTTCGATTCTATGACCAATTTTCCTTCTTAAAAACACCTCGCTGCACTAAAATTAAAACTCGTCTATTGGGTCTCACAAGAATGAGGGCAAAACCTAAAAAAATGAAAAAACTGTTGAAGAACAGTTAAATATGGGTTGTTTAACTGGCCGGGAACAATGGGGTATGTGATATATTCACCTGGTAAAACACCAGGTGAACATGTCACAAACCCAG